>DWLO01001534.1:0-14661 GCA_018245335.1 Dalla quadristriga
AGCTAAAGAATATCAGTTGGGTTACACACCGAGTTACCTGCACCTAATCTTTATATTGAATAACAAATATTGATCTTGTAAAACGAAACATAGTACCTGTATAAAGAATTTAAAGTATTTTATGTAAAAAACTTAGATATCGAAAAGTACTTAGTGCTGAGAAGCATATCAAAGTAGGTATGGAAAAGGGTTTATGAAATGGCGCCGAATACGAATGCTTATAGGACAAGGAAGGCTTAGAGGTACGACTACTATAATTAAAACGATAATAATCGGGACGAACTCTTTTACGTGACCTTTGAAGGACGGAGGTGCACAAAATCTTATAAATTACGTAAGTACCTTGGATCCTACCATCAATGACATGATATTACGTAATTACTAATAAGTAAATTATTTTTGAATTTTTACTTGCATGACCTCTAAATTTTAGAGTTAGGTACGCCCGAACATATCCGAATAATGTGAGTTACGCGCATGTACTCTTTGGTTCCGCGCGTCATGTGCGTGGATTCGAACCCCGAAACCGTACCTCCGGAAGGCTAAAATGTATGCCATTCGGCTTCATTCCTTCATCAATCAATGATAAATATTGTCAATTATCAATTATACCCTACTGTGGCGAGAGTTGCACGCTCCTTTCCGGAGAGCTAGAAGCCGGAGCCTCTCCACTAGCTAGCCTGTTCTTTCCCATACACAATGTAATGATCGCGGAAACTAACAGAGACGGAATATTATGTTGATTCATTTTGTCAACTTTTTACGGACGTATATTTTCGCATTTATTTATCTAATGTCGAGGTCATGGTTGAAGTTGTTTTTATCTGAAGTAATTCATTTTGACTTCTGACCTTCATTGAGACAAATATCAGCAAAGCAAATAGTTTTGTCATGCCTTTCCTACGTTTCCTCCAAAAAATATTCAGAGTATTCCAGAGCTTGATTGACAGTTACTGTTGCCATTACCTACAAGAAATAAGTTTCGTTTATGGGGAGGATTTTAAAGTTATGATAGAGATAAAATATGAAACGACGAATCTATGGAGTCAAAAGCATGACTCCCACGAGTGTTTTAACATAACTGTTTAATTAAGTTGTATACTTATCAATGTGTAATTATCATTATTTTGCATACTGTGAATTGTTACGCCTTTCTGTGATATATTGATCTGCTTGTACTGTATATTATAATGATAAATGTTAAAAAATATTAAATTATGACCTAATTTTTATGTTAATTGATCGAAAACATCATGTATGGACTTGGCATATCTATTAGAATAAATATACGAGCAGTTCAAAGTACCATGTTTGACTATTTTTTTGTTTACGAACTTGGTCCTTAGCCAAAAGCCCGAGAAGCCTTATGCCTCTGTAATACAGTCTTAACCGTTACTCTATCACCTTTTACCGTTAAAATAATTAGCAAAGTTTGATAAGTTAAATCAGTTCACCGGTAAAACGTCGTCGTAACGTTACCAAGCTTAACGTTATCTTCATTAGCTGTTTACTTATTTTTTAACGTTTTTCAAGGCTCGGTACACTATAATTTTACACCTCGCTTTAATCTTCACGTCATATCATTTTATTTAGTGATGCTGTAAAGGCCAATAAGACCAACAGCAACTGTCCATTAAAAAAACCAGTCATTCAAACCAGTGATCATTCTGTCAACGTTTCTTGCTTGTCCTTGATTATTATTATGATAACAACTTTTATTTGTAACTTGTAACAAATATGAAATGAACCTAATATCAATATCATTAAATTATATAATGCTGTGATCTACTGTTATCTTTATTATAGGTATAATACCTATATGAAACAAATTATCTTTACCGGCGTTGGTAAAATCTGGATACCGTATGTAAGTTATGAGACTCAAGTGTAGTCTCATTTTCATGTCATTGGTGATAACAACTCAAGGAAGTGTAGCAAAAATGGCAAATTTACCAAAAATGATGCGGGCAGTAGCTCTTTACAAGTATTTACCTATCTCTGATGTTAATAGTTTGGTAGATGTGGAAGTTACTTTGCCGGCATTACGCAAAACCGATGTGTTAATACAAGTAAAAGCGATAGCAATAAACCCTGTTGATACAAAACAAAGAGCGCCCAAACCGCTTGTTGAGTCTACACCGCGGATCTTGGGATGGGATGGAGCTGGTATCGTTATTGACAAAGGGAGGGACTCGGCGTTAAATATAGGCGATGAAGTGATATTTACGGGTGATGCTAGGCGTAATGGATCGAACGCCGAATACGTGGCCATCGATGAGATATTAGTTGCGCTAAAACCAAGCAACCTAAGCTATGAACAGGCAGCTGCCATGCCGCTCACTGCCGCAACTGCATATGAATCCCTTTACGACAGGTTATTGCTGTCTGAAAAGGATAGAGGCAAGTCTTTGCTGATTATCAACAGTGCTGGCGGCATGGGAACTGTAGTAGCACAGATGGCGAAGAACATGGGCTTGAAAGTTATTGGGACTGCCTCACGAACTGAAACTACAGTATTTGCTCGTGAAAATGGAGTTGATATTGTTCTAGACCATTCAAAGGATCTCCTACTTCAATTAGAGGCCAATGGATATGGTAAAGGTGTTGATTTCATTTTAGCCAACTACGATCCTTATCCTTACTGGAATACCATGATGCAAGCCATCAAGCCCCAAGGAAGGATCTGTCTTCTGGTAGACAGTTCTGGTTTAGTTGATATCAAGCCTTTAAAAGACAAAAGTATCACATTAGTCTCTGAAATGATGTTTACGAGAATAAAATATGACACAGATGACAAGCTTAGATGTCAAGAAATATTAAAAGAAGTTTCTAAAATGTTAGAAAACGGGAAATTGAAAACCACCCTTACTAAAGTGTTATCACCGATAAATGCTGCCAACTTGAGAGAAGCACACAAACTTATGGAAGAGCAGCGAATGCTTGGAAAGCTTGTATTATCTGGGTTTTAAGATGGTTTTAAATAACAGTTGGTGTTTTAACATTGAAATACTCAATACTATCATATATTTTGTCAAATGCAGGTTAAAATTACAATAAAAATAGTTTGATTAGTTCTTATGCAGCACACTCGGATCAAATTCTTGTCCTTTAAACGGAGATCCTTCAGCATTCCAGGCTTTCTTGAGTATTTTTAAATTGGATATTTCATCACTAGTTGGTAATCCTTTCATTTTTTGTTCTTGATTCCATTGCAGTTCTCTGACCTAAAAGTAGTTATGATGAACGTTATATATAAATCTGAACCAATTGTCTGGTGAGCGACCTGCTACCGGACATGGACAATATAAATTTCAGTGTCTGAAGTTGAAACATTATATACATAAATCATCTAGGGGATTTATAGTGCCTATTGACTTACCACTTACCTACATGATAGCATAGTGGTCAAGACTTCGGCCTCCTACTCGGGAGTCTAGGGTTCAAATTCCAGGCACACACCTATGACTTTTCCAAGTTATGTGCACTTAAATAATTGAATATCATCTGCTTTCATACAAAACATCATGAGGAATCCTGCATGCCTGCGAGCTGTCCATAATATTCTCAGAATGCGTGTGATGTCCACCAATCCACACTTGGCCAGTGTAGTGGATTATGACCTAACCCTTCTCATCCTGAGAGGAGACCTGTGCTCAGTAGTGAGCCAGTGATTTGTTGTAATGATGATAATTTCCTTACCTTAGCAATATGATCCTCTGGCAGTTCATTCAAGGGTCGGGAGCAATCTATCTTATCCAAATCAATAGGTTCCTCATTAGCCAAGAATCTATCCCACCAGCGCTCTTTTAGTTTATCTGTAAATGATAAATTGTAGTTTACCGTCTGTACTGAATTATGGATTTCAACCCCGGACAACATTACTTATTATATCTTTAGAAATAATCATCTAAATGCAATGTGGTTTGCTTAGATACTACTCTGCAATACTATTTAGTCGTAAAGTAAATGCTTTGAGTAAGGCCCATCTTTATGATGCCACAGTCCAATATAATACATAGAAAAACAATGGCATCGAACTTCTACACTACACTCTTCTGTTTAGTCAGAATGAAGTCCACCATTTCAATCAGCATCTCCCTGCATGTTCATACCAGTTACAATCGTAATCACATAACAATTCGCTAGCTATATATAATAAACGCTTCACACTCACCCGCACTAGGATTGCCTGTGTTGCAGGTGGCTGACACACATAAAACAGCACAAAATAACGTCAAAAATTCAATTACATTTATCTGACAAATAAATATCTGCTCCGGCTGGGGATTTCACCGGGGACCCACAGCCCTTAAGTCAGGGTCATTGAGATACGCACCACGGAGTGGCCGGAGTCTTCTTGATAAGGTTTTAAGCCAGATTAAGTTTACAAACACCATCTCGAATTACCTACCTAAATGTATCAGCAGTTTTTCCTCACTTATAATCCATAAGCTTTCAATAGCCTTAATCTTGTATGGGAGGGAGTCATTTATAATTATGCCACCATTGCGACACATAACACAGATGTCTCCAGGGTTTATTGTAACTTTGAGATCCTTTGATGATTTGATATCAGGAGGCAGCTTTATAGTTATATCTGAAATAACGTTAAAACTTACCTGTTACTTGTTTCTAAGTAAAATCATCACAAAGAATTATAGTGTGCATGACTCCTCTGACCATTCAGTGGGTTCGGAGCCTACCGAACCCTCTAAACGGTTTTGATGAAATTTCCTAGGATTGTAGAGGGTACACTAACCTACCATGTAGGCTTTGATTTATCTCAATATCTCAAATGGTTTTATAGTTATCGCCTGTAGCGTCTGTACCTCTTTTTACACAGATAAAGTCACAGGCGCTCACCATAAATGAAACATGAATAACATGATATCACCTACCAAGTTCCGTTATTGTTTGTGACCAAGAGTAATTCTCTCTTATTGCTCCATTATAGGACTCACTATTCTTCTGAGTCGGAATTACTGGAGGTTCATAGTCTTCTGGGAAAATTGACTTGACAGATGCAGTATCTGATACACACTGATTCTGCAAGCTATCTGTTATTTCTTCTATTTCAATAGTTTCTGAAGGATCATCCACCTCCTCTGTATTATTATCTACATTATCACAAGCAACTTCCACTTCCTGGGCGACGGTTGAGCACATAATTTCATTGTTTATGTTGGATGGCTTAGCGGCACCATTGGGTGTATGCCAGTTCTTGGGGTCACATGTTCTTAAAACCTTAATAACTAGTTCTTCAGCTACTCCCGGTGGGAAACCCATGTTTTCATACTGTCCATCAGGGACATAGTAGAAATCAGTTCTGTAGGTACATCAAGAAAAACTGTGACACAAGTGACAGTGTAAAGTAGACATTTTATGTTGTGAATTAATTATACATATTCTTATAACACTTATACATATAATTATATGTGCTATTATACTAGTTTAACCTAGGTTAATATAAGGCAACTTACCGCCTAGCCAGAAAGTTAAATATAGTCGAAAGAAAACCTAGTATAGACTTCTCATTTACTAAGATTGAAGTTAAAACCTGGTCGTACTTTTCCACGTCACAAGGTTCCGCCATAATTTATAAGTATCTAATCAACTTTTTCTCAATTTAAATCCGAATTAACAAAGAAATACAAAACAACTAAATAGTATTGTATTTATTGATCTACAATATTTGACACAATGTTAAGTTGAGGTGTGACAGCAAGCAGGACGAGACGGACAGACAACTAAACCAATAGAAACGACCACAGATTAGTTACAGTACTGAGAGTTGAACTAAGCTAAGCTAGCTGATGGGTGAAAATGACAGTTGCCTATTAATATTGCTATACTGAAATTTTAAAATTATCATTATGATTTTTAGAATAAATGTTTTTGTCGTCACTTGCCACGGTTACCTTGTCACACCTCTATAGATTCGATGGAATTGTTGTATTAATTGAACTTATTAATATTATTAGATAGATAAATGGTTTGTTGTTGACTATTTTACATAATTAAAGTAGACAGGTTATAGGTACAGCCGAAACGAAATTTTGCCACTAGTTGTCACTTCTCCAAGGGTCCATCCATCTATTACGTAAGACTATCTAGGACGGGAGGAAGGTCAACCATATCTTATTTTTTCTTACAGGGTGGGGTGTCCTAATAGTTCTTACGTAAGATCACAAAAGGCGCAAAGTTACTTTAAAAAAATGCGCACAGGCGCGCTCGGATTAAGTCTGTAAAGGGAGAATTTGTTTCGTATACTCTAAATACTTTGCGTCAAAAAAGGCAGCGCAACTTCAGAAAAACTACATGGCTGTATATTTCGAATATCATAAAAGAAGAAGCTTTAGCTTGTATATTCAAGGAGAAGTAAATAAGTTTTATGCCACATCAGGGTTGTTGTTGAGGGGGGGGGGGTTAGATTATTCTTATTTTCTCTTACATAGAAGGGTCACAAACTGGCAGAAGTCTTCATACGTAATAAACGAATGGATGCGGTCGATGAGGATTGACCAAACTAAAGGGGTAAATTATTTTTACTGAGATATCTTATATAATTATTATCTCATATATATTACAATTTATTTTTACTGTTATTTCAACGTTTAATTTGATATTATGTAAGTAGTAGAAAAAATCTACTAAAAATGTCAACAATATTTGAACTGGCATCACAGAACCGGTTTTTTTAATTTGCATTCCCGCCACTTGGAGGAGTCGGATCGCTTTCGAAAGTTTCACATCCGCAAGAGAGCGGCAACGGCAAGGCACGGCAACAAACAAGGCAGACGAAGTGAGCGAAGTAGGCAAAGAAGTCTCGCGCGCGATCTCCGTACGCTGCAGGCGATGACCGCATTCATATGAGTTTTTATTATATTTGTGAGAGTGCTGTCGTGTTCCTCGTTCCGTTAAGTGTTTACGAAAATGCTGTATAGGTGAACTTTAGAACAGTGTTGTGATAGTGATAGTAACTTATTATTTCTTCTATCCTCCTGTCTCTTGAAGGTTGTAAAAATGCCTTGCTCAGCGGTAACTTTGTCTATAGCGACCATTACGGCGATTGTCGCTGCAGCTCTACTGGCCATAGCGTTCTCAACTGATAACTGGTTGTACATCGAAGTTAAACGCAGCAGTATACAGGTAAGAATCGAATAAACAAAAACTTGCACTATGATTGTGAAGTTGCTTGTAATTATGCTTTCGACAGTGACCTGCTTTCGATTTTGCAAGTGAAAAAGTTCTCAGCTTAATAGTTCGCCTATTAAAAATTAATTTATTTACTTACAGACTTAACATGCTTAATATTTAAAGTAGGCAACTACACAATTTTATTTAATAGTAGGTATGTATCGCTATACTAGAGTATTTATAATTATCTATTTAGTGTTTAACACGTACCTACATTATGTTCTGTTTAAACCTACAAACTACTTTTAAAATGGGGATAATTTAACAAAATATATAAACTATGTGCATTGCGTCTCGTATGTACTGTCTGCGCTTACTAAAGTTCGCAGTAAAATAGTCCGGAATATTCTAAAAATATCGTTGTTATATTATAAGATTTAAAATAAAGACAAAGGTATATGCACAGTATAGCCGACGAGCTGAGCGTGACGTCACGTAGGTAGAATTTTTTTTGTAAGCTCGTCGCATAGTGCATCCGCATCTATTTTACCAACGAGAGCTTGGCAATCGTTGGGCACCATCCAACACTACAGACGTGCAAAACGCCTCGGATTTACGAACAATGGGAGATATTTTATCTTCGCCTTGCAACACATCCTTTGGTTCTCGACTTATAAAGGACAAGGCGTTGCCCGTGGGTTCGCCCGCGTGGAAGTACCTTATCTATCCCACAGAACCGTGCATTCATTCGGGATGAAAAGTGGCCTATCTCTTAGATCTATGCATACAAACACGTTGATCTGTCGCTCTGCTTGCGTGAAAGAAGGACAAACCAACGTACACACTTATAATTATAAGTAAGGATGAACTGAATGCTAGAATTACTGAACGGCTTAAGACTAGAACTACAACTACAACTTTTCTTAAGAAAAGTACGTGTTCTATTTCTAGTCCATAACAAGGAACATAGAAGCTTTGTTCTTCTTTTGTCAATGGCCGACATCATTAAATATTACTATTTTCATACACATCCTAAATGATTCTGCTGCCGATATTCCTTAAGGGGACTCGTTTCGTATCTATTTCGCTCGCACATTCTAACATTTTAAATAATTGTACTTAAAAGTCTAGGTATAATTTTGAAAAATGTAATTCTTTGTAAGTAATTGTTGGCAAAAAATTACGGACATTTTAGACAAATTTTAATTTTACAAGACTTTTACAATTATTGAAAATATTCGAAGGCGAGGTAGATGCGAAACGTGATGGCCCGTTAATTCTTGAAAGCACAACGCTTCGTACAGTCTACGAAAACCATGGAAATGATCGTAAAAGTATTCTTACGAGTCCTTGCCTTGCACCGTTAGAGCAGACACGGCACGCATAAATATGCACGTATTAATGGCACGAACAAATGTGTGGCTAACTGTACCGTACCGTGAGCGACTCCTGCGCCCAGTCGTGCAGATAAAGAACCTACCGCTCTGATAAGTCAACGTAACATGGCAGAGTATGAGTTTCTCATTAAATTAGGTAAAGCTAAGGAAACTAAATTAGTTAGCCTGAGGTAAATTAGGAGACATACAAGTCATGTACTATGTGCTTACCTACGCTATTAATTTTAAAACTGTCGATGTTAAAGATCAGATAAAGATAAAGTTTTTGTTTTCTATTTTCTTTACTTGAGGTTCTCTCAATTTTCTTGGCACCATCAAAGTGAACCTAAACGTCAAATAAGTGCGTAATATAATACGCGCGGCATTCAAGTTAGAGGTTAAAGGGTCATGTAAACATTTAAAACAATACGTGTCGTTTTGTTATTGCAATTTCCTCTTCAGTAATTATAATAGCGATTACAACAGTATTGGACAGGAAATAATTTGGCAACCCTTCTGATTACAGACTACGTTAATTATTAAAATTGCGTTGCCAATATTCTAATAATACTGAACTACTAATAAATCTTTGGTGGACTGACGACCATAAGAAAACGCGGGTCCGCTGGATTCAAAGGGCATAGGACCGATTGGAGTGGCGTCGATTAGGGTACGACTGTGTCCAGCGGTAGATCTCTAAAAGCTGATGAATGGTGGAGGGAATAATTTTTTTGTTTCCTTTCACCGCTAAATACCGATAAACAGATTGGTATTCGTAACAGAGTTAAAATTTACCTACAAACAAAAATAAATGTCCACCAGTGCGTAATGCACAAAAAACTGGCGCGTTTCACGCTTAACTTAATTATTATGTGTGCCAAAGTTTTTGTCCTGCAAGTGGTCGCTTTGAAGTTCGGTCACAATCGCTTTTTGTTGCAAAACAGATCGCGATGCGCCTTCGGCATCGATCGATATATTGTAAAGCTACTGCTCCACCTGCGAAGTTCGCCATGCCAGTGGAGGTTGACAGACTAAACTTGCGTTGCCTTCAATGTTAATACCATCAGATCACATTAACAAGTAAATGTTTAGTAAGTGTTAGTTAATTACAAAACCCAAAACAAAACTAACTTACTAAAGACACACTTGGCCCGTGGGGACCCGAAGCACCTACTTTATTACGGTCCATTTAAAAAAAAAAAATCGTCTACTGGTGGTATCACACCACAGGCGCCAAATTTTTTACATCTATTTTAATTATTTATATTTTTGGTAGGTTTGTTATAGATTTAATTTAGTTATGAGTAGTTTAGTTTTTTTTAACTTACTAAAGTCGAACTCAGTGCTAACAGTATTTTGATCAACCCTAGCTGACATTTACCAATTTAGCGAGATGCTTCTCAGATATCGAGGAGATAGTGAATGTAATATGCATTATATCGGATATGTTTGGCCATGGTAAAAGAAATAAGGTTGACCAATAATAACAACTTAATCTTCTACCTGCGTAGTGGTTTTACCTGTGCGTCGACGCTCTTGCCCTTTTTGGGGTGTAAACCAATTCTCGGAGAAGTTTTTTCGGAAGCGTATTAAGTTGAAAGATCGTTGTTTGCCAGGAGTATTCAACGTTGTAAAACCTCACGGGCTACAGTTTTTAATGTATAAGCTGTTACATATCATGTACAGAACATTCACGTCCGAAAGTAATAAAATAAGAAACTATACAATAATAACTATATAACATATTATTAACTATATAATAATAATATAGTTTCTCATTTTAATTCAACAGAGTAATAACTCTGTTTCAAAGCTGCTAAATTATATAATCAGACTTTTTAAAATAACTTGTTGGATGTGCAGCTGTATGAATAAATCTGTTATTCATAATATTAGTAAATATGATAATGGATTGAAGTTGAGTTGCGTGAGTTCGAGCCAGACTCAGATCCCAAAACTGAAGTACTGAACACCTCTAATAGACTGTCGGTCTTACTTATAAACGTTAATTAAATTTAAGTAATGGATTACTGATTAATTAAGATTTTTTTTACGTATAAACCTTATTACCTTAAGGCACTACGTAAATAACTGACATATTAACTGCGTAAATTGCTGACATAATAAACACCACAAGGAGGTTCTTTAGCGCATTGTAACTAACAAAATGGCGGCGGTATAGCAACTGACTTCACAGGATGCTATGCTGTCAAATGTTTGTTAACCGTCGAAAAAAAAAGTTTAAGTTGACATTGACGCCTGACGTATTTGGGTACATCATTCCAGATTATTAAAGTGACGCTTGCACTAATTCATTCAGTGTTGCGATAGTATAAATCTTTTTCGTTGAATAACTTATTCCATCCTAAGTAGTGTTTAAAAGTGAAAAAAATTTAGGGAGTAGGTACTCAACGTCCAAAACATTTGTTAGTTCAACAGGTACCAAGATGCTCAAAACGATTTTTTTAGTAAGGCGGTGAGTATTTAAATTTACATTTCGGCGGAGGTGACAGTGGAAAGCTGGAGAGAAATCTATCGTGAAAGCTGAATGTGTGAGAAACACTTTGAACTTGGCGCAGCAAATGCAGTTATACAATCCGAAACGTGGATTTCATACATAAGTATTTAGCACAATTACGTGGTTATATCATTTATCAATCTCAATAACGTAACAGGCCCATCCATCCATCAGCCTTTAGAGGTCCACTGGACACAGGCCTCCCCCAATCGACGCCACTCAGACCGGTCCTGTGCCCTCTGAATCCAGCGGTTTCCGTAACGGGTATTTTAGCGTATATCATCATCGATTCTTTGAATTACGAATACGAATATATTTTATAGTTCTGGTCCATGTTGCTTAAAAAATCTGCAGTTTTTATGGTAGGTTTAAGTACGTTGTAGTAGGTACTCGTATGGTCATTGAAGATTTCGCTACCCCTCCCGTGGCATTCAGTACGGCCCCTTGGGGGAAGACAGAATGAAAATGATTTTCTATTGTTTCTGAGTTACTGCCATTTTATAAGTAAAAGAGATCCACGCGTGAGATTTTGTGAGACCCATTCATCCCCATCCATACATCAGCTTTGAGTCCACTGGTGGACATAGGGCCTCCGGCAGTTGACGCCAGTCCAAGAGCCTAGAGCGCCCTCAAATACCATTTGCTATTCACACGGGAGAGGCTAATTCTATTTCTAGTTCTACACAAACACTAACGAACTTACGAGTATTTCATTTAATTTATTCACGTCAACAATATGCTTACAGTCTTCGGACAAACACATATGTGCATTATACTTACTTATATTTAAAACGCAATAGCATTAGCAGCAGTGCTAATGGTCATAGCCTCCAAGTGTCGGCTAGCTACTGTTCGGAAACTGTTAGGCGAGCAAGTGAACAGATCCAGATCAGGGTGGCTTGACGTTATTGAATTCAATAGCCTCAACGCTTTGGCGAGGGGCGCCCAGCGCCGGCAGTGCGAAAACCCGTCGCCGACCCGCGCGGACCGCGCTCCTAGTGGGCACGGCGAATCCGACCTGATTTAATAATACCGGGTTGTAATACCCCTTAAACATGTAGAATCCTAGTACATCATTTCTTAGTACTAGTAATTTTACCGACATCAAAACACACAGGAAAGGGGTGATCGAAAGTCTGTGAACACTCGTCCTACCTGACTAGTCACCGGATGTGTCGTTTAACTTCTAATAAACAACGCATTGAGTCACTGGCGAAAGAGACATTCACAAAAAGAACACCTATATAAACACAGAGCGGTTCACTAGACGTTCATGTGCATCGTATTCTTATTTTCACACGAGTTTCATCTTTAATGAGACGCATTAAAGCGTATAATGCAGTGTCGTCACATCCCTTCCGAATCCAGTCCCTGGAACCGTGTTTAAGGATATTTTGAGAAAACGCGCTTCAATGTTTGAGTTTCCTTTTAGAATCCACAGTTACTCGGTATGATTTACAGTGAAATATAGACCAAGAGATGAATCATAATTACAGCAACAATCATAGTTGCGGTAATTCTCTTAATTTGGATAATATGATTAATTAAATATACAATTTGTATTAAATGAATTTATTGAATAAAATGTTTGATATGTGCACCCACAAATGGTATTTCGAACTACAAACTTACAAGACACATTCAAGTCAAGTTGAATTCCTCGGAGGTAGAAGAACGCGCAGAGCTTACTGTGCTCATACCTCATTTGACTTTGAGTAACTATTGAGTACTTAGTCTGTGGGTTTAGCATAGGTTCTAGATCTAGGATGCCTCGATTACAGTTTGTCACCAAACTGTCAGTAATGGTTGGCAAAGCACTTGCGATTCCGTTAATGGAAGCATATATCTATATTCCAGCTTCCATAAAACATCACTGCATGACTTTTGTAGCAGCATTTGTGTAGTCTGATGTACGTGCTCGCAACTTGTTTAAGAGAATTTCGTAAAATTTCCTGCTAAGCGTTGCTTTATGTCAACATGTCGACAACAATACACGATTATGCCGAGGAAACCCGCTTTCATAGTAAGCACCACCCACTTCTCACGACTTCCGACTACATAAACCTGTTTATTCTATTCCGCTTTCTTGCTTTCGTACTGTTAGTACCTTTCATCGAATTCAAACTAAAACCAAATGTTTTGGTAATAGCTTGGATTAAATTGGATAAAATAACGGATATTTAAGATATGTTTTACTTTTCATATACCTAATTTTGGATAGATTAAAATGGCATTAGGTAATTGTTTTCGCCTTTTTTCTCTGTCAAAAACTAGGTACTTATATGAAAATTAAAATAAGTCAAAAATGTCCGTAATTTAATTGTCAACTTTTCAATTTTTCAAAAGTCTACCGATACTATTACAATAATTGAAAATTTTACAATGTGCGAACGGGACACATGCGAAATGAGTTTAAGTTTTTAAGTTGAAGTTTTTTAGTCGCTTGGGGTTCCCTAATAGGCTATAGGGAAATAGTCACCCCGACAGGACTGACAATACCTGTTACAGAGCTAATAAAATATTTAATTACTATCGATACAAACGTAGTCAAAGGCCAAATTGTTACTAACCTTTACTAATACAAATATGGATTACGTGATCTGAAATAAACACTTATCATCATGTCTAAATACAATGGAATATGGATTAATAAAAATTAATCAAACTGAGCTAGTTTTTTTTATAACATCATGCAAAATACTTGTATTGTTGTTTGCAATCAATAATTATTTTCAGTCAAATAAAATCTCTATATAAACGGAAGTAAAGTCAGTGTTCAGTTTCGGTATCCCCGCTGTGGTGCAACATGCAACACTGGCTTGCTCATGTGTGCACGGATATTGCGCGGTCAAGCCTCGCTAGGTTCTTTAACAGCGATGTGAATCCATTTGAGACATGACCGTTCCGTAAACGTGACTGTTATTAATCTACCGATAGATTTAATTGCCTCATCATCGCAAACCCACGGGGACGTTACGTGCGAAGCGAGATATCGTGTTGATTTCCCCTCAATTTTCCTCAACTTCTTAGTGTAATTTTTTTGTTTATACAGCTGGCGTCCCTGTGTCGGTAAGGATCTGGTCAGTCTGATAACAGAAATACGCAAAAACACACAAAGACAATGAAGTTACAAAAATTACAAGTCGGTGATGTACTAATGAAAATAAGATTATTATAATAGACATACATATAATACACTTCACTATGCACAATATTAATAACTGATTTGAAAGACCTTTTATTTACATCATGATCAGATGGTAGGTAGATGGTAGGTCATCGGATTGATCAGATGATGCCCTATAACCATTATTAATTATTTAAATTAACTAATACATACAACTGAAATGTTTTTGTCATTCGCTAGTCGTAAATCCAGAAAGCAGTCATGAATTACATTTATTTATTTATTTATTGGACACCAACATAATGTACACAATTGCATTCTTATAAACAATAACATTCTTTTATCTTTTTATCTGCCATTACAATTATAGGCGTAGACAGCATGCAAACTAAAAAGAGAGTGGTTGGCTGAATGAAATTATATAAAACTAGCTGTTGCCCGCGACTTCGTACGCGTGGAATTTAACTCAAATCATTAATACATCATTTCGTCTTACCTTTAAC
>DWLO01001535.1:0-14656 GCA_018245335.1 Dalla quadristriga
TCTCGAGTGTATGTAATTACCTCATGATTAAATGAAAAATAAAATGAGATAGAAAAGACTAAATAGAAAAGAGTAAAAACCAAGAAAAAACTTACTGTCGGTAAGAGATTCCCTTCAAAAGCTTCAGCCACAATCAACGAAAAGATATCTATACTGCGACCAAGCCTTCTCTTTCTAAAGTCCATGACGTCACCTCACTCCCACTTGAGCAACATCGCTTTTGTTTTGATTACTAAAGCAATAAAAATTAAATAAGATAACCAGCCAAGTCCCAGACCAGTGTAGACAGTTTGGAATAGGTTTTTCTCAGTTTGTAGGAAAAAAAATGGTTGGTTCCTACATCGTAGATGCATTTTGGGTTTTTATGTCAAAATACATGCTTGCTGGAACTTGGCCTAGCGCACGGCCGTGCGTTCGGATAGCAGAAGTCTTAGCAGCCTAGAAGTCCTAGCAGAAGTTACCTTATGTGTTAGCGAAGGCGGTTTCCCCGCTGACCCTGAACGAGAGATAATTTGTAAAAACCCCAGACCTAACATGTCACAGAGCCATTACATAATTTCAGCATTACAAGTACCGCAAGGTTTGTGGTGTTGTATTTGTAATTTGGAGCGACCTATAAACCCGGGAAACTGGGCTGTCTGTGTTACATCCATTTACACACTTAAACGTTTGTATTTCAATTCATTGGCCGTCGCCATGGGAATGCGCCATAAACGTATGTAATTCCATGTTTTATGGGTGTGTTCGGCCTAGTCACCGCGACCTTGACGCTTGAAGCGCCAATTGTCGAGCAGCGCTATCTATGTATCTTTATAATGCTCCTTGCGTGTTTTTTTTTTGTTTTTTTTTTTATACAAAATACTTTATTAATTTCAAGAAAATTATTGTACATACAGTTCGCAAGGGCCTGTACTAGGTTGGAGTAGGTTGGTATTACGGGGTGCCCCGCTCATCCACTTGTTGTGCTTGTTGTGTGCAGGGAATCCTAGTGGCGGGGTTGAGAGTGTGTAAGCGTTTATTTATAATGTTATTCGGGCATTTGTGTGTATGTCTATTTCTTTGGCACGCTGCTTTAGCCTAGTCATATGATGGATTCTAATTAACGAGTATAGTCTAAGAGAGGAGATTAGAGGATCTTAAGCTTAGATCCGTTTCGATAGTGAGTGACTTAGGGTATATCTATTTTAAGAAGAATTAATATAACTGCTCCTAGACAATTTCTTTCCTCAGATTTCATTCTACAAGGAATTGCGGTGTTACACTACAGCATAACATTTTATGTCGAAATAAAAATAAATGGTGACTTCAAGAGCACAGTCAAATATTATTTTAGTAATAATTTTGTGGATTGCTACAAACCCGAAATGGCAATAGATGGAACTACGTGTATTTAAATGATGCAATATTTTGATAGTGTTTACTCAAACCGGCAAAGAAACTGTGATATGGCAACCGGATCTTAAAAATGTTGGCTTCTTTCTACTAGGTACCTACTAGGCCTACCTTACCTTGGCGTTTACGATGATTATTTTCGAGCGCGCAATCACTATAGCCATCTCATCATTTACGTAGGTACATAAAATAGTTGCATCACTGACAATTTAAAACCCCACAGTCTTCTGTGGATGGTCCGTGATCAGTTCGCTTCATTTTGAAATGAGGATTGATGTATCCTCTTTACAATACCGTCACTGTTACCTTTACAACCCCTGTTACAGCTTACTAACCCTGTCACAACCATTATGGAAGAGAAATGACTCTTGCATTTAGACATTCATGTAAAATTTTAGATATGTCTTTTATCCACACAATATACCGTTGATATTAGACTTATGCTATTAATAGTATAAATATTCCAAAAATTTGAATTAGGTATGTCTATTTAACAGACGATATCTACTTGTCTGCACAAACCTTAACAATAATCGTAGAGCCATCAAACACGTAATCCCTTTTTACACCGGCGTTTTATAGTTGGCACGTTACATGTGTCACCTAAACTTTTTACTTTTGAATCACTTTATTTTAATAAACAGTCACTCGGAGCTAACACGAACAATCACTCAAGCCTTTGAAGCTTATCTCGATTTGTTTATAGATGCTATAAATTTGAAGCGTCGGAATTTATTTGCCCTCATCTGGTGAACTAAATGATACAGCTATGTAATATAAATAACTTAAAATAAGAAAGGTGGTTTAAATTTTAAACGAATGATTCAACTTTGTTATACAATAAATCTAACTGGGGCATCTTACATTAAGCATGCGGTTACCGTATAAGGAATAAGATTGCTATGGTGAATCTGCCAGAAAGGTACTAAAACTCAGTTTGTCTCCCTACTACTTTGTTGGAATACCTAACGGTGATAAGGATGGACTGTAGCCTTAAAACTTTTCATTTTAAGAGGAAACCCGTGCAGTAGTCTGCTGATAGTGAATGAATGATATTAATATTATCATATACGTAAGGTGAAACTATGCACCAAGCACTAAAATTTGGTACTACTTACCTACATTTGCCTTGCTAGTTCATTAAGTCCTAGTTAAGTTTTAACACGTGTTAGTTAAAGCACATTCCCAACCACACCTGCCTGAAAAAATCACTGTACATATTCAAATTAATTAATTCAGATGCCAATAACAACGCCTCAGCGTATTGTGATCGTTTTAACGAGGAAATAATTACATTCAAAAGTAATTAAACTTGCGGATTTGGAATTAAAATTCGCCAGCTTGTATAAATTACTTTTGAGAATTCTGTCATTAATAAATAAATAATGAGGCTGGAGGAAATTATAACAATCATAGAGTCGACAACCAAATTAATGTCTTATTGGGTGCTTGGGTGCTGAGCACCGAGTCTTAGCGACATGGTGACATGTGTACAAACAACGCTGTTCTGATAAGATAATTAAGGAGTTGTGGAACTGTACCTACTAATGATGTAACGAATTTTTTTTATGTGAAAATTTGCAAACTAGCATTCAGCTCCATCAATCCGCTCCCGCGCATGACATCTGTGAAACACGTCAAATAGGATCGAAGAGAACCGGGGATATTAGTCCAGTTAGTACGAGATGTTAATAAGAATGATAGTTGGTCAGTATTTGTTAGTATAAGGACTATGGGAGAAAGGACTGTTAGCAACCATAAGTTCTGTAAGTCGGTGTTATTGATAGTCCGGTTATTAGTGGTCAGTATTGATTATGTTCGAAGCTGGCCCCAGACGCGTTGTTTCCCTTAAGCACTAAGGTGGTCCGACTGAAACACAATTATAATTATTGAAAAATATAATTTCACGGCAGATATGGGTGTATTCGTACTCGCATCAATATTCGCATATTTCTTGTCATTCGAATTCGCATCCGCAAATTATTTTACAAATATGAACGTAGGAGAATGTAAATAATATTTCAATTAAAATAGAGAGACTAATAAATTCAATTAAATAATTCTTACTAATATTATAATGGTGAAAAGGTGTTTGTTGGTTTGCCTTTCTTTTACGCTCCAACAAAGCAACAGATCGACGTAATACTTTGCATAAAGATAGTTTATGGGTCAAAATTAATATAGGATACTTTCCAGGTCCAGGATCTATGTTACAATGCACAGTTCCCGTGAGATAGATCGGGGATTTTTACGCGGGCTAAGCCTCGTTACAAATAGTCTTCACGAATTAATACCGTTATAATACCTTTTATAATAAAACTTTGTGGTCTGCGAAATTATAAAAGGTAAAACAGCAAAAGAAGGTACGATAAGTACTATCGAGGCTGTCCGTGTCAGCGGCAAAGTTCGGGATTCCAGCTATTTATTACAATCCCGGTGAAGCCGGAATTTAACGGGTAAGATAAAGGATCCATAGTTTTGTAACGTGCGGATAGTTCGGGATATCTTAGTGACCCTCTATCACCAGTTAGGCTTATTAAAGACACTTTTAGGGCTAGAAGATTAGGTGTGCTAGATAATGTGAATTTAATATTCACATGTGGATCGATCGAAGGCCTTTAAGCCCGACAGTTAAGACTCGTATTAACTTTTCGCTAACTGATTGACAAAGGAAAGCAAATTACACCTTTGTTTGTCTTTTTGCAGATAAATGTTTTTCAGTCAGTTCTTGGTCGTTTTTGTGCTCACCACCCGCTATACAAGGAATCCGTAGTAGGCGGACGTGAGAGTAAAACTCTTTAAGCTTTATGTTTTTGTCCGTTGACCTGATGGTCTGGAGGATTTTGAACTGAGAATATTACACATGCAAAAGTGGTAAAAGGCTTGCTTATGTGCCATAACGTTATTATATACCTTATTTTTCTGTTCGCCTCCCTTGAAATGTGGCGAAATAAACACTCTTTCAACTTTAACTTTTGGAGAGAATATTTTTATTCACAAAACTATTTGACAGATTAAGAAAACACTAAAAGTATATAAAAGAAAAGAAAAAATAATATTATTTTTTCTTTTCTTTTATATACTTTTAGTGTATACTTTTACTTTTAACTTAATTTGTTAGCTTCTGTTTCTGGCATTCTTTCCTATTGCTTCCTCTGCTTCCTCTCCTGTGTGTTTCTACATCACGTATTATTGAATGCTGATTGCACGTCAATTTTCTGTTCAAATTTTTCTTGTGCACCGCACCCTACCGTATTTCATAGCTGTATTATGTTACTCCTCACCATGTGATTGTTTGGAAGAAATCGCTGCTTAACGAAGATTTGAACAGAATTATACATTTATTCCGAAATCAATTTCCTCGAAATTTGGCAAGTAAGTATACATATCAGAGGTAGAGAGTTACCTTATCGAACAAATTCAAACGATGACTGAATCAAAAGATCAAAAATTAACGTATCCAAACCAAACCGCTATTCGAATAACGATTAATTCCGTTTACACTCATCAGAAGTGTACAAACATAATCTCCACATTGTATTTACAAATTCGGTGCTCGTTCGAACACAAGCTTGAAAAACCAATCGGCGCTAGCCAAGCACTTGTTATGCTTTCATTAAAAGAATGTAATGGGGGTTGGAAATAATTAAATCAAAATTTGCAATGTTTGTTCTACCAGCTACCAGCGTACAAATAACGCTCGTATGAACATGGCCAATAAATCCCGCCACGCGCGCGTCTGGCTACCCGCAGCAATGATAATATTGCGTCAGAAGTACAATCGCATTGAAATTAATAGACACAGATAAACCGTGGCTTTGTAAAATTTGTTACTAAGCAAATAAGTCAACAGCTGAATTTAAGCTCTCTGATTAAATCCGTAGACAAACAAGAGATACCGACATTGCTTGCAGAGTTAGCAAGCTAAAAGCTGAATTATGTGAATAAAAGATCCTCGAATGGAGACCACGACTCGAAAAAAAGTAGCACAGGCCGTCCTTTTACAAGGTGGAGTGACGACCCCAAGAAAACAGCGGGAAACCGGTTAGGTCCACTGACCTCCAAAGGATGATGGTTAGATCGAAGGATGAATTCGCAATTTATTCAGAGCTTTAACTCTAACTAGTTATAATTTTTTAATACTTCTCACGTTCTTACACTTTTCTCAGTCTTGCTAGGATGTCTAAATAAAATTAAATAATGGCAAATAAAATTAATTCTCATCACTCACCTCACCTCATGGTTATCTGAGAAAAATTGCTGTTTAGACCAACTTTTGTACTTTCTATGTTTTTTACTATGTTTGTATTTCTTTTCCTTTTGGTGCAGGATAAAAAGTTAATCTATTTATATATATTATCTATTTAAATCAATGGCTCTAGCAGCTTACACGTAAAAGCACGCGTATGATTACCCGAAGGCAGCAATGATGATTAGTATGGACCAGAGAAGTAGTATTGAAAAAGCTATAATAATAAAGCCTTATATTGATTCTCAAAATAATAAACTGAATCAAGTTAATACTCGTATAAGTAAGTAGCTAAATATAAGTTAATTAATTAAGTCTGCCTATTGTTGTTTATTGTAAAAGGTTCCAATAGAGTTTTTAAAAAATAAATTTATAAAATATGGTAAGACCAATTCGGAATTTTTCATGTAACTTTTCTTAATTTCCATGAAATAAACAAGCTGATGAAGCTGAAACATTTTTTATAAAATACATTTAATATAATGCGTGCAAGGTTACTACTATTCCCTATTTATTCTCTGGCGACAATCAACAATGGGAACAAAGTAATTTCAGCTGCATCGGCGATATACCGCTAGGTTTATCCACTTGTGAAAAAGGCAATAAGCCGGTTAGAGTCGAGCTAACAGATATATTGTGGTTTAGTAAATGTACCTAGATATTTCTGAATTTAACCTAAAAAATAATAATAATACTCACACTAGGATTCTCAGTGTTATGGGCGGCGGACACACAAAGAGAACATCCAATTTTCCAACCCAAGACCCGAGTACAAATATTTGTCTGCCCGATAAATGTCTGACCCAGCCCGAGATTGAACCCGGCAGCAACTGCTTGTCATTTAGCGTACAACGCGCTGGAGTCGACAACAAAAGCTAATAAGAGTCGGCTGGGTCAGCAGTTTGATGGGTGACCGCATATGGCCGAATTAGATGTGCTTATCTATGACCCCGAGGGCGAGTAAATCAGTTTGTCTGCTTGAATCAGTATGAAAACAGTCGGCACATTATCAAATGCCTTCGATGGAACTTAAACATTATATACTCGCGTGAGCCACTAACCAATCCAAACTAGAAAATCGTGGTCGACTCATCAGGCTTTCTTAGCTGTAGAAAAATAGCGGTGCCTTTCAGCTTACCAGTTTTAGTTGTTCTTGTGGTCATTAAATAGCATGTAAAAAAAAGAAAATATGTTGATAAAAACGCAATAACACAGTAGAGTCAAGTACTACAATTTTTGTAGATATTAGCGTATTGGTCGTTAGCGCGTTTTAGTTTTCTTTCTAGCACTATTTTAATTTTATCTTCTCATTTTGAAAGTGGTGCTTTTAATAGTATAAGTTCGTATACAAGAACTAAAGTGGAATAAAAATTGTTACAATTACTGTAGATTGGCAAAACGTCTCGTTTATTTTGTGAAAAATTTAATTTTTTCTTCGTGAAATAATGCAAATTGTTAGTAGGTACTTAGTGCACATAAATAGTGTTAACGATTTATCACAACATAAATACATATCAACATATACATTATACAAAGCAAACATCCTATTATAAAAAATTATGTATGTGTGTTGATCAGTAAATCAAATAGTATGTGTACGCAAAGAGATGTCCTGCTTAACAGTATTTTAAGTAGAGGTTTAAGAAAACTGTAATTTGTAAGCCTGCAAGCTTGGTGAACACTTGAGAGGTGTGCTGTAAATTAAATTCATACCAACTGTTTTATGATCTTCTTCCCACATTTTAATGTATTTTGAATAGTTATTCAAAAATAAATACCAAGCCAGAGGCGTGGTGTCTACGCCAGAGGCGTACTTTGTAATGTCACACCGTTCCTACCAACCTACGAAGCATGCGCAAGAATTTTGATTTAAGATTTAAATTATTATTAGGAATGTAATGGCGCATGCTAGTAGGTAGTTCTAGGGTATCGGGACGAGTTTAAATATACGTTACCTCGTCACAGTCATAGAGAAAAAGATGACAGTAATTAATACATTAAAATGAAAGAGAAAAATTAAGGACCGAGAAAGAATGTGAGTGGAAGAGACAAATAAGAGATGATGTAGCTAAAATAAATGGAATGTATCGTACTCTGGCGACTATTGTCCCGACCGGCGCGACGCTAGCGTGGCCAAGCGCGATTTATAGGCTAAGACTGCTTCAGAACTCTGAATCACCTGACTTATTTTTAGTGGATAGATATAAACGTCAGTTCCGGCAGTTTTACTTACCTTCAACAACAAAATATAGATGGCTCGCTTTCATTATGTTTGCCATTTTAAAGCTATAAGTGTATTGTTTGTTTTTTGAAATACTACACCAAAACTACTTAAACAGATATTATTATAACACATATTATTATATGGTGTACTTTCACTGCAGAAATATACCGGAAAACTGTTTTATATCATAAGAATTGTGTTATTTAATTTACTAATTAAGGTAAAATCATTAATACTCTAATACTATCATATTAACGCATTGTAAACCCACCGGTTTTCTCGCTCGATCTGAAAGTATTTTAGGAAAACCTACGATCATAAAAGGTAAAATGAAAAATGTGTAGAAACGTAAGAACGCATCAATAAGTTATTCAGTAGATAGGTATAGATTTTCAATTCACATTAGGAGACGTTTCCACGATGATAATGCCTGGCGCTAGAGTAATTTCACAAAATATATTATTATTTTACTGAGATAATTTCTATATTTTTCTTGTTCACAGCCTATGCCTTGAGAAGTTTTACCTAATGCCTCAGGCGTATTTTAATCGAGTTATTCAACCGAGAATTACGTTACTCTCCGATGAATTTCTTCGAATAATGTATGTCGATTACCTACTCGAAAATTACTAAAAAGAAACAAAAAACCTCCGCCTGCGATAACTTTTCAAATTCATATTTAGCACTTGCTTTTTTTTCAGTCAGTGTTCTTGCAGTTAGGTTTTTGTTTCTTTATAATAATTTTATTATATATTAATATTTATACCTTAATATTTATGTCACAGTAAAAATTACTAATCGACCATTTAACATTCAATTTTTTTACAACAAATTCTAGGTACCTGCTGACGGCGTCCATATTTGTTCTCTTTTTTTTAAATGTATCCGAGGACATTTTGTGCATCAAGATGAATCTCTATACCTCATTTATTCATCCATCAAGCCGTTTAGTCTACACAGCAGACAAAGAAATAGACACAGGTACATATCTGCATACATATACACAATCTAAAAGATACCCTTCATCTCACGCAATCGGGTAACAACGTAAAATTTTAAGATACCTAGTTCGTTTATATCGAGCCATGTGCCTAGTTACGCTACTTCACCAGACAGATTTATGCGGTCCGCCGCAACGCCGAGGAGCGATCTCGCAGTTATCACTTGCGGGTTTTGTTTTGTGATGTTCAAAGGGCTCCGTTTATTTGTAATCGCAAATTACGTCCCGAGACAAAAGGATTACACAGCTAAACGACGCGCGCTCGCCCAAAAAATACGTTGTTGTCCCGTCCCGCTGTCAGTCTGTTCGCAGCTGTAGGTTTAAAATCTTTAATATATTTAGAGGAAGGACATATTAGGATTTAGGTATATGCGTACGATACAAACCCAAAATGTTATAACCAAATTAATCTTTTTAGACATCGCACGCTTAATGATGAAAAGTAACTATATAATTATAATTTTATTTTTATGTGAATAAGGTAGTAAACAAGCTTGTAGCACCACCCATCCGCTACCGCCCATGACAATTGTGACAAATTTCGAATTTGTCCGTAAAAGGAACTGAGGATGTCAGTCCAGTTAGTATGAGATGCTAAAAGGAATGTTAATTGGTCAGTATTCGTTTGTATAAGAACTATTGGAGTAAGTCCTGTTAGTGGGTGCTAGTGATAGTTCAGTTAGTAGTGATTAGTAACAGTACTGGTCAAAGCTGGCCACGGATGCATTGTTACCCTTGATGACTAAGGTGGTCGCCTATTGATCAGTGTAGCTGGCATACAATATAGAATACGGCAATACAATAATAGTATCAGGTAGGTATGTAGTCGCTGACTATAACTAAAGTGCAAGAGAACAATGCTCTGTCTGAACAGTTTTAGCACGGCATGCCATCGGCGCGTCGCGTCGCCTCGTACACCGTCAAAGAATAAGGTTTGTCCTGGAAACGGTAATTATTTCTCGGTGAGTTTGCACTTCAACAACTTGTTTTTTATTTTTATATACAGCGTCAACTCGTTCTCTTTGTGTACCAACTATAACGATAGAACCGTTTGTTGATATCAATAGACCAATTATAACCAGACGTATTCTCAGTTACACGCCCGTTAGTGTAGAAAATCAATGTTCAGCATATATAAATATAGACTTTTTTTATCTGTTTAAATACTGATAGTTTGAATACTTTGCACAATTTTGGACACATCCCTCAAGCTCAGAGTATTTTTTAATGTGAATAAGATAGAAAACGTACATGCAGCTCCACCTATCCGCAGCCGCCCATGACATCTGTGACAAACCTTGAATAGGACCCAAATAAATTTACAAAATGAATAGAATAAAATCAAAAATCAAAAATTACACTAACGCTTATTAAGAATATTCTAATTAAACTATAATGCCACATGGAAAATGTGAAAAAGGAGGGCATATCCAGCGCCATATATTTTTAACATCGGCGTTGTTCGCGCTATCTTTACCGTCCCCGGGGGAAATAACGTACTGTCACGCAGAATATACTGGTCGCACCACAATTAGTGATCGCCAGAAATTGCGTAATTAGGGGCCATTAATTGGTCTTGCATACGACGTGTCACTTCCCTCTCTGCAACACCCTTTCTTTATTTAGTTCTAAGTTATTTATAAATACTTATGAAGACACAAGCCAAAAATGTGCTGGTTGTTATTATCTCCTATTATTACTTATTGGTTTTAATCAATGTAAATACTCTCCAGATTTTCTATTACTTCGATTTTGAAAGTTGTCAATTTCAAATAATTTGTAATACTTTTATAACATACAAATTTAGTTCCATTATGAAAATATCTTTCTTCGAAAACACATTGGAAAAAAATACCAGCGTTGTCCATGATCAATATTAAATTGAAAATCAGCTGCTCACTATATTGTAATGGTTCGATTCAGCCAAATGAGAAACTTCTTTATAATCTCCACTCATAATATTTCTGCATTCCTTCTACCGTTACTGAATTATGTTATTATCACTATGGCAGTACCTTTATCTCACTGAAGAGTAACTAAGATTGAGAATATCAAAAAGTTTGCAAGAAGAAGTACGCATACGCAAGAATGATCGGAGTTCCAAGTGCGAGTTATGTCAAAGAAAACGTTACTACTACGTTTCCGTGACGAGCTAGTTAACGTGTGAAAAATAATTAAAATATTAAAAAATTAACTTATACTTGACTGCAGGAGCACTGAACTGAAAAGAAAAAATATAAACTCTATTTGATTTATTGATCTGGATGGCTGTGTCGATGGTTCGATGGATGGACGTTAGCTACTTATAATTTTCTGAACGGGTTTTAATGAAATTTGATGTAAACATAGAATGTAAACGAAAATTATACCCTTTGACCGTATAATTGAGGGTGAAAGTTTGTTTGGAAAAACAAATTTAACTTATGTGGGACCGGGTAAAAAGTCTTGTTGATTTATATAACAGCACTAAACAACTCAACCCCAACCACTCTATTCTAAAATCATTTTTCACACAAAAAAAAAACAGACAACGATATATACGCTATGCGTAAAGCAACTGAAAGGATATTATATTCCAGAAATGGTATAAGAAAAGTAGTGCTGTAACACTTACTGTAGTCTTTTAATTGCGATTAGATCGAACACTTTCTTCGACCCACCGAAAAACAGACAACGATATATACGCTATGCGTAAAACAAACTGAAAGGATATTATATTCCAGAAATGGTATAAGAAAACCAGTGCTGTAACACTTACTGTCTTTGAATTGCGATTAGATCGAACACTTTCTTCGACCCACCGGAAACAGTTACACTAAATTTGCCGGGAGCCTTTGCCCGTAGTCCACTTTTTATAGTTCCGTATACTATGGTCATGCCAAAAAGAGACTCGCATAGAAAATAGAATACCCTTTATGGTAGGTAAACACGGAGTAATTACAGCTACAGCAACATTATACACAAAATACACAATACAAATATGGTCTTAGCAATCTCTTCCAGGCAACCTTTGGATGAAGGACATAATAGAAGTATACATACATAGACATAGTAAAAGGTAGGATGTACAAATATGAAGGACTAATGAGATAGTTTTATCAATTTTGTGATAGCAGTTCTTACATAGGGGGGAAATTTTGGGGGCGGCACAGTCACATAGCGACAAAACAGATTAAAAAAGATAAAAAAAAACAGTTTGACAATTTTAATTCTTCTTAATTACGATATGACCATGCATACAAAATTAATTTAGCATAAATCATTTTTTTAACACTACTCACACAGTGAAAATATTATTTAAATGTTTGAAGAATATTTCATTGACTAAATGAATTGAATTCCATGTATTTTTGATGCAGGAGAAGTAACAAAAGCTGTTGCTGTCAGACTCGGACTGACAAAGGCAGACTAAGTTTGTCCTCTAAATATAAGGACTATTCGAAGCTGATCACAGTCGTTGTTTTTCCTGAATACAGATACGGTTTGCTTCTTGTTTACAGACAGGCAACTTACCTTCTACACCAAAACTAAAATTGTATGATAAAACCACTTGATTGCTTCATCACAGATCTCGGTATATCAGTGATACCGCCCCGGGCAAACCGCCTACAATTTCTACTAACTAAGTAAGTAAATGCTACGGAACCGCAGATCACGCGCGAACACAACTACTTAGCCGATTTTTACTGACCATAGTGTTGCCCGAACCGCGCCGGGTGATCACGGTAATGATCGAAAATGGCAGGAAATTACAGAGGTACCTTATCGTCGGATTCAATAAGCCCAATGGTATAGGGGAGCGGATAATGAAACTGCAACTAAAGCGGTTCGCCTGATGCCTTAACGCCCGTCAATAGACGTAATTGACGGTTATTCGGATCTTTCTACGACAATTCGTCTTTATAGTTTTATTGGGTGCGGTAAAATGTTTTTCTGAAAGGACGGCGTTGGTAAAGGTTGGCTTAGTGATGTTAATGCATTTTATCGATAAAAACTACTGTATGTATATCCTAAATGTTTATCAATATCTTATCTAATACATATCCATACTTCCTTACTACTATTATAAATGTAAAAGTGCATTTTTTGGTTTGTCTTTCTTTCACACTGCTACAAAGCGACAGATCGAAGTGTTTTGCATAGAGATAGTTTAAGCTGTATAGGGACAGAGAGTTTTATCCCGTTAAATGCACAGTTCTTGTGGGATAGATACCGGAATTTAACGCGGGCAAAGCCTCGTGACTAATTATTTTACGTTTACTTAAATGACGCATATACATTTAAGGAATATCAATACTTAGTATTATAAATCAAAGAAGCTTTCATAGCCCCGCGCTTTGTGTCTTACTTTACCGATAAAAAAAGTTAAGCAACCACGGGTGCGGTCCGGTGTTGGAATTATAAGTGAGTAAATTTCATAGGCGTTTCTGTTCAGTGCACGGTAAATTCCTATGCTTGATTGATATCATCAACCGCTAGCCACATCGCGAACGTAGCGAACTTAGTTTAGCTTAGCTCACAAAGCTGCGGCATACCTTTTCATACCATGAGTTTACAACTAGGCGTACTGAACAGGGTGAGGCAGTACTTCACTGCGGAGCACTTACTTCTGCTCTCTGCGTGTTCTACCGACTTTAAAATATGATGTGCTCCGAGGAACAAAATGATATGATGCAAACGTCAGCATTTCTCCTTCGCACCACTCGCCGAAGTTTGATCCACACCAACTGGATTCAAGACGCTCCTCCACGTGACGGTTCGCGCGATTTGTGTGTTGAGATTCTTTCTGTTTTCCCACTGGGCTATGACGCGGGGCTCCTTACGAAGGTACAGAAAGAGCAGTCGTTCAAAGCGGGGACGCGTTGGTGACCCCTCTGGTGTTTCCAGTGTCCACAGGCGACGGTGAAATCTTACTTTGAGGTTACATGTTCGTTCGTTAGGCTTAAATTATAAAACAAACGAAAAATGTGAACTAAGCTAAGTGTATGGAAAGAGGCTGGACTTACGTGAGCTAAGCTTAAACAAGTTAGTTTCAATCGCGGCGTAGACTGCGCTTACGTTAGCAGACGTTAAGCTTTGTCGGGAGCAAAGGTGGGATTAGAACTTCTGAGTCTGGCATTGGGATTTAATCAGTAACCCTTCTGCCAATCCGCAATGAAGTAGCGTGAAGATACATGGAGACCTGCAGTGGGCCAACCAATAAGAACAGCATCGTTTTATAATTTTCTTTATGTAGTCATTATAATTTAAATACCTAAATGCTTCAAACTTAATTCTGAGCACATTATTATTTATTCGATCGACAAACATTTACCCAAGACTAAGAACGTAAACAAGTTGTTAGAGGGAACAGTTTGCTGTGCAAGCATTATTTCTATTCGTAGCAGTAACCATGTTATAATTGCATGTTTATATTTGCACAATAAAGTGTGCACATACGGCAAGTGTACATACGGCACGGCATTGTGTACGCCAGTCATTAATTCTTATCTATATCTTATTAATTTGTAGATAAAACAACATCTAATAAAAGAACATCGCAGGACATTGGTTGAAGAACTTAATTTAAGAATTGTAAGAGGGTAGATTGATAAATAAGTAGAAGGTATATGAACAAATAGGCGGTATATAAGGTGCTTCGCCATTCAGTTCGGGACAGTACATCGTGAGCCCTCGTGGTCGTAGATTGAAGCTCTGCCCGATTGAGCCTTGTAATTCATCAAGTACTTAGTCTAGTCAGAACCATAGTGATAATTCTTTTTGATATTTTTAAGTTTTGTAAAATTTGTTA
>DWLO01001536.1:0-14654 GCA_018245335.1 Dalla quadristriga
TTTGTTTGTTATATTATTCACATAACAAAAAAAATTACATAATTTGGTAGGTAGCTCAACAAAGGTGTGGAGAATTCCATACCTTTCTCGAATGTATTTCTCAAACGCAAAAGATCTAATGGCTACAGAGAGTTTACTATAAATTCGGGTAAGTTTCCTTTGATATCTATGAGTAACTTTCATCTTGGCATACACCATACAAAAAAATATCCAACACTCGTGTATAATGAAAAAAGGTATCAGTATCGGTCTTACCTACTTAACATACAAATTCACTAGAGATCGGAGGCCCATTCAGTAACGTGTCATTGTCATATTCGTCCATTTCACCCTCATTCACGCCCTCCCCATACACCCGATAAAGGGAGTACTTAGGTTAGCGTGTCAACAGGCAGACAGGTGCGGATTGGGGGTAATGGCTCGCACTCATTACACCTATATTTCGTATTTCATTCTGCCAGTCGAATGAGCAATCACCCGGTAAAGGTGAACTTATGCGACCTTTGTGAGATATACCGTTTTCATTTTTTTCCTTTCATTAACCCGCGAATCTTGCCGTTTCGAATATGATATCACAAAAGCTGATTGAATGCTCCTTTTAAGGCTTTCAAGACGAATAACTTTTGGTTATACATGGTAACTGTGCTGGCATGATTTGCTTTGGAAAAGTTTATAAGAGATCTTATAATTCTTTGTTGACGTCAACAGCGTAATTAATATGTAAGGTTATAAATAAACAAATAAATAAACGCTGAAACACTCACACCCCCGCACTAGGATTCCCTGTATTGCGGGTGGCGGACACACACAGAAAACACACCACAATTTGACGAGTACAAGTAACTCAAGTAACTCAAGACCCGAGTACAAACATTTATCTGCCAAATAAATGTCTGTCCCGGCCGGGGATCGAACCTGGGACCCACGGTTCGTCAGACAAGGTCACTGACCAATGCGCCACCGAGTCGTCAAGGTAAGACGTTCAGGTGTCACTTTTGATTTCACTTACGTTTTCATAGGTTCGATTTTAACAATATTTATACCAACCCACAAATTATTCAACGTTTTTTAATTATCAATATTGCGCAAAAATTACAAAATTATTGGTAGACAGTTTTACCTGACCACAGGCTCAGGGGGGCCGTGACCCCTCTCGATGACCTCGGTGTAGTTGGCTTTCTGCAGGTAGTCCATGGGCTTGATGGGGATGTTGTCGGCCACGTAGTGGATCTTGTCCGACAGCCCCAGCACCTTGGTGAACCACTCCGGTTTGGTGCTTGCGCCTATGGGATCAATTCACACGGTCTCAGCTAGTTAAATTAGGTACCCGCTTCACGATTGTCGGATTCTTCGTTCGTTACAACACATCGCTGCAAAACTAGTTACAAAACTATGTGTCCGCCACGTCAGAGAACATTTAGGAGTATGAACACAGAGCCAGAATTTATGAATGAAACCAGTATCAGCTTATGAATGGAATAGCGACCGATTTCAATTTTTAGCCTGTTATGTCGGTGGCGAATTGGCGATTTTTACATGGTGAAGATCACATTACATTACCGAAAACCTTTGGGAAAATGGTTTTTATACAAAAACTACTGAATGTAACTATGCAAAATAAAATAATTGGAATTTTTGCATTAATAATCTATGCCTGTTGGTAATTATTTTGGAGATTTTATAGTCCTAATGATTTTTTTATTAACGCCCAAAGTTACGCTTAAATTAGTGTTGAAATATTTCTAAGCTTATAACTTCCAAACCAATATCTTTTCTGTTTAGCAATGATACTAGATATCAGGCTTGGTTTTAATTTTAAGCATTTAGCGTGAAAAAGCTAAGTTTAGCTACAACTTACTATTTTGTTTGTTTGTATGGAAAAGAAAGCGGCTGGCGTGCCTTCAAGTGGGGGGATAAACATTTTTCTTCTGTGGCCCCATTGTTAATTACGTAACATGTATCTAGTAGATACAAAACAAGGGTTCGGTAGTCAACCTTAGTTTACTTATAATGGCTTAGTCAGCAAAAATTTCTCGAGGCTTCGCTCAACGTATGTGACCCTACCTAAACGTGTAGTAAGTATAGGCGTCATGTATTCAGCGAGACTTGACTGTGAACATGACTCGCGCTTAATATGACGCCTATGACACGCAAGTTTACTTTCTGTTTTCCTTCATGTCACTGTCTGTAGTTTTAAGCAAAATATAGGTGCATGACCCGTCCATCCACCGGCCCACCCACTGCCCTATGACAGGAGATAAACTACCGGTGGATGTGATGGTGTAAAGTAGATGAAACTGCAAGCATCATGAATTCATGATTCATAAATAACATATTATTTATTTATTCATTATTGTAAAAACCTTAAAACAATAACTACAATGGGTGGACTTAATGCCTGAGGATATTTTCTACCAGTCAACCCTGGAGAAGGTAAGAGGACGGAGGGAATAATCCATAGTATGAGAGCATAAAATGACAACTGGTTGATCTTTTTTAAGGCCCGCTCTTGTAAAATGTAAGGAGCTTTTACACAGAACTGTAAGAAGCACGTGACGTGAAGCAAAGCGTAGTGAGATAAGGCAAAGCAAGGAAGTCTTACTGCAAATTGTTACAATGCCGCTCTGTTTGCCAAAACAACCTTATCGCGTCTTCACATAGTTCAATTTAGTGTGTAATCAAAACAACGTGACAAACAACGGATTTCACAATTTCTGTCAATCTGACATCAACCTTGTTACGATTAGAAGTAGGCTCCTTCGTCGCACGCAACGTACGCGTGCCGACGCGATGGTTAGTGATATTAATATAATATTAATATTCATTTATTTGCAAGAACTCCTGTCCTGTATTTTAGTCCAGTGTAATAAGCATCGTTGCTAACTGGAACTATGTCCATCCGATTCACAGTACCATAAGCTACAAAAAGCTTTATCAGGCAACCACACCTTTCAGTATACTTGAGTACAGTTCACACAAATAATCGCATCTAGATTATAAATTCCTTTAAAACGTTTTCAAGTCAAGCAGAAACGGTTCCGTTTCCCGAAGAGTAACACGGTAAAGTTGTTAGAGCGATTTAAATTGCAAACCCAGCTGAAGCTATTTCCTCCCACGTTAAACGGTTTTAGTGGCGTATAAAATATATTGCAGGAAATGTAGTTTTCGGAATTCAGGTCAATTTCTCACGTGTGGACCACCAGGAAATAAATCAGAAGTGATAGATAAAATTGAGGATCGGAAACTTTGGATTAAGGCTTCGGGAACTCACAAACCCACAGTCTGCCACACAGCAACCTAAAATTCACCTACTACTACTAGTTAATTTGGGCATATTACTATTCTAGATATATTAAATAGATAATAATCCAGATACAGACTGATTCACGGACCTTATTACACTGGCAAAACTGTGAAGCGTTTTATGTTGCGTTTTACGACTTTGCTCGCTACTAGACGTTTAAAAGTCATCTTTACTTTATGGACGTTGGATATAATGAACAGACATGTTTTATGATCTAATGTTACGCTCCGAATGTTATGTAGGGCTATGAAAGATTGAAACAAATAAAATTTGGGAATATGAGATGAGCCTGATAGCATAGAAGCTATAGAAGGCAGATTTGAATTTGCGTAACAACTGTAACAAATGTGTAGTGTACCTTGTGTGCTCGTAAAAGCGAGAGAGCTGATATACGAGAGCTGATATACGAGATATATGAGAGCTGAAAAACTTTAATATCTTTGTAGTCCTATTTTGATTTACTCATATTGCCGTTCCTCTACGTGAAGCTCAGTCTGAGTTGAATAATTGAATACGAAACAAGGGAATCGGCCATTTGGAAGTTACAAAGCAAACAGAGCGTATTGTATTTTTTTTATCAAAACTCAATCATTCGCTTCACGATTAAGGCTCAGTAGTCATCTTTGTTTCTTCGCATGTATTGTCTGATACAAATTACTTTCTCTAAAGCGCAAATTCAGCTAACAAATCGTCGTGAACCTACAAGCCATGGTTTACTGGAACAGATACAATTAATAATACATCATCAGAATTAACTAGGTGCTTAATCATCTTCAAGCATCTCCTCCCTCTTTCTAGCCAGCACATCTCAGGCTACCGTAAACCATGATTTCCTTTTAGTCAATTGGTGTTTCCTCTGGCATGTTCGTAACCAAACGTCAACGGATTTACATTCAGTATCTTCCTATACATTCTAGGTCCTGGGGATAGCTTCTATTGCCTTCGACTTCCTAATTGCATTGCAATAATGCACACTACTTACAAACTAAAATTAAGTACCAATGTAATTGTAATGTATTTCCAAGACTGTAAGTGTGTTCATTACGAATGAATGTTTTCTTTCTTTCTTACTCGTAAGCTCACGTGTAGTATTGACTCCGCAACTAACAAAAGTTTACCTGAATCAGCTGGCTGCTTTATCTGCTCCCTTAATGGCGTCAGTTTGGCCATCACGTCGCTGTGGCTCAACAACTCTTATCAACACCTGGTTGCCCAGGAACACGCTGTAGTTTATAGCATTTCACTTGCCAATTTTTCACATATTATCGTGATTCTACAATAAACAAAAGCTTACCAGAATCAGCTAGCTGCTTTATCTTCTCCCTCAAGGGTGTCAGTTTAGCCAACACGTCGTTGTGGCCCAGTAACCCTTGCCAAGGCCTAGCAGCCCAGGAACAAGCCTTGTCTCTAATCGCCTTCTTGCTACCGTCCACGCAAAGATAGGCGAACTCGTCAGGGTTCTCTGTAGTCTGACTTGCTGGAATTGTGCCGACTGGGAGCTGAAACATTTCTTTCTGTGATGATGTGTTTTTGAGTGAATTTCGATAGTGGTCGTTTGTGGAGGCCTTATAGTAATTTGACCAATACAATGTTTTTCAAGATTTCTCTAATAGTATTTGTATCCTACCACTGGTATGTGAAACATGGGATTACTGGCAAATATTTTGGGCTAGATTCTGCCATAAGATGTCCAATTACTAGATATAGCTGATTTTATTGCTCAAACTTACCCCGAAGAATTTCCTTACATATATGACTTTAGTAAAAGCCACCTCTCCACCGTTGTGAGCAAGACAACGTAAAGCGCCCTCGTAGCCACTGAAGTTGTCTGGATAGTCGCATTTGTCTGGATGTTCGCATAGGGCACACAGTTGCTTGTATTGTGACTCTGAAAATTTTCACAATGTCAGCTCCCTTCTCTATGAAAATTGTAACAGGCAGATTGATAGAGTCAGACAATATTAGATCTAAAGAAATCCTATTTATTTCGTTGATGCTGGAAATCCTGGGCCATATCAAATTGAATTTGAATAATATGCATTCGCAACTTGCTACGAGCTTTTCTAAAAATATCTTCACAAGTACGTATGGAAGTAAACGTGACAAAACATAATTTCCGGCTATTTTTACAAAGTGAGTAAAAAAGAGTCTCCTATATTATCCGAAAACAGGTCATCATTAGACCAGATTATACGGTTTGTGTTCGTTTATCTCGCAAATAACAATATCTTAATCTCGCGCGAACAAACAAGATTGTACTGAATTCTGTTCGAAATTTTATTATTGAGTCCTTTATTTACGAGCATTTACCTCCTTTGGACAGGACGTGTAGATGAGTATAGAGTGCATAGTCTAATTGAATCAGCATTGCCTATTTCGTTTTGTTTGGTTTAGTTGTCTTTAATGCTTTTTTACGAATGTACAGTTGCCGTTGGCCCTACTTCATGCGAGCGTTTTTTCTTCTTAAATAATTGACCTTAATATTAATATCACAGCCAGATACTCCAATTTTATTTATCGGTAAGATAAGATAAGATTCAAGGATCTTTGTTTTCTGTTCCAACTTTTGCTTTACTTTAACTATTTTCAGCTAAGCTCCAGTTATATAAATACCGTTCCATTAACGACGCGGTACTTTTCACAGTTCCATTTACTTTAAAACAACTCGCCTGAGTGCAGTAGGTACTAGATTCACTCAGAACGTAAGTACTTCAAACTTAAGAACTTCTATCGCAACTCTCTTATGGCTTTGTATGAAATTCTCTTTTACTTAAGCTTTGCAATTGCACGTACTTACTAAGTTTCATGTTTCCAAAGTATAATTATAGGGATAGCTCATTGCTTGACATACTTTTGGAATATGAAAATGGATATTTTTTCAACACACAAATGTTTCTACATTTCTTCCAGAGGCGTCAGTCGGTCGACCACCTAAATCATCAGGGGTAGCAACGCATCTGTGACCAGCTTCGAATATGACACTTACTAGCTTACACTAACTCCCACTAAGATTGCTATTAACGGCTATTATTGCTATCACGGAAGCGCTCTAGAAATGTTGTCACTAGCGATCACCCATCCACCTGCCGGCCAAATCCGGCGCTGATCATGTCGTTAATCAGTTAAGCGCCGCGCGACCATGAACCCTTAGGGTAGGGTAAGGGTTCTAAAGAGGGATCTCTCGGAGCCCTCCTACATGCGCTAGATGGCTGGTGAGGGGGTTTTAGTGAGTAAAAATCTCACATAACCCGCTCTGTCCCCCATAGAGATCGGGTACCTAGCTTTCGGAGATTTCCCCCCCTTAATAAAAAAAAGGTAAGGATAGGGTACGGTAGGAAAAATAGGGTACAGAAAAGTAAATAAAAATGTGAACTTACTCCAAGCAGCATTAGTCTTCGGGTCTGGTGACCACTGGCCAACGATACAGGATTGCTTGAAGAAGGTAGAGAGAGCGCGCAGTTCGTTTTCCTTGGGGGAAATAGTGCGGTCTGTCATCTTGGGGAATATTTCACGCCTCATCATCATTGTTAACGGGATCTGCAGGCGTAAACAAAAAAAATTGTGCACTAGTTAGACGCAGACTATGGCAGAGACAAAATAAAAAGTTAATAAAGTTCCAGAACAAGACAGACAGAATGTTACCAATAAATAAAATTGGAGTGTCTGTTCATTGTTCTGAAATTAATTAAGGTCAATAATTTCAAGGAATATCCTATTTATATGACATCTAAACATAATCAACCATTTTTAGAATTGTCTATTGGCGGCAGTGGATGGTGACTACATGACATGAAATGAAATGACATGAAATTACATGAATGACATGAAATGACATGAAATGAAATGAAATGACATGAAATGACATGACATGAAATGACATGAAATTACATGAAATGACATAAAATTACATGAAATGAAATGAAATTATTTATTACGTCATACATAAGGTACAGACGCTCGACGAAAGTCATGAAACAGTATTAAAATAAGTAATATCCAAATTACATCAAATTACCACCTTGAACCATAAAAATTACACCTTAAAATTAGTTACTGATTTTGAAATCAGTATCTTATCCTATGGCAATCCTTAATGTCACGATATACAATGCCTATCTTAGTGCTCTTTATGCCCGTTTGCTATCTGAACACATAAAAAAACACTTTATATTTTATAAAGCACGTTGTTTGCTTATTTATAAATTTACCAACAGCGCCTACCTAAAGGGTTTTACAACCCTGACCTGAATATGGTTTCGGTAAAGTTGAGTGTCCCATATTCCCAAGAGCCCTCGCCATAACAGCACCTAAGCCCACATCAAACTTGACGAGTTTTACCGATGAATTTAATGTAATTTCCCGTCGTCTTGTTCCCATATACCAGACACGAGTCATTACATTTAGAATAGACCCTTAACGTACTTGAGCTACATAGGTATTAACCGTGAGTACCAATAAATAAAATTGGAGTTTCAGTCTGTGACAATGATATTTAGGTAAAGTAAATAATATTTATGTATAATGTTATGTAATATGTATATATTTATGCATATAGAGTACACAGCGCCTCCGCCATCTACATCTAATTACTTTAATCCATATCCTAAGGTTGTCTGGAAGAAATCGCTTGTTAGCGATAAGACCGCCTTTTGTATATCGTATTTTTTTGTTTCGTATCGTGTATGTTATTTGTATCGATCTATTAATAGTGAACAATGAGGTGTATTATCTATCAAAGATGACGTACGTTCATACAGCGGGGGTTTTAAAATTGTAACATTTTCATCGTTTTATTCCGTTCAGGTTCGGTTAAAGTTGTTTCTCCACCCGCTTATGAACTTGACCTGAATAAATTTTGGCCTTCCGTAAATATTGTTCCTGTCCTGAATTCAGAAGGGCCCTTCTTGGCAATGGAGTCTCGTCTCGCCCCATATCAAAAGTTGATGGACTCGTCTCGACACTACGAATATAGTTTCCTCCAGTATTGTTTGTAATTTTTCCTTTCGCGGCTTTCTATATGGATTTTTTATTATCTATAGTATATAAAACAAAGTCACAAAGTCGCAAAATCGTGTTAGCTACACCGTTTATTACTCGAGAACGGCTAGACCAATTTTCATGATTTTTGATTTGTTGGATTTGTCTCCGCCCGGAATAGCAGAATGAGTGTTTGAAATTTTTTTTATTATAGATTAATCAATTGTCGACGTTCGGTTTGTTAGGTTGTTGTTGTCCCGTATGCGTTACTAAACCTAAGTTTCAATCATCCATCAAAATGGAACCATTCCATTTCGATGAAACTTTGGTGAGTTGTTATGCGCACACAGGTGAGCGTTTCAGAGTTGGTAAGAAAAAATTACATACCAAGGAAAGGGAAGGACGGAGTCTGACGGGCCAGCTAGTTATTTATAAATTATAAGGCTTTGCTCGTGACTCCATCCGCGTGGAATAGGCATGTGGACTGTCGAGTCCATTCAGATACATTTATCTATAGTCAAAACGTGATAGTTTCATACAACGTATATGAGAATATTGGCTTATGACGTCATATTACGGCTATGGTCAACTGACTGATCTTTAATTAAACTAATTTAAAATATTTCTCACATATATTGTGAAAATAAAATAGTTTTCCCTAACACATTCCGTAAGGTCTTGTACAGGAGTGATTGATGCCTTCCTTTTAATAGCGCATGGAGTCCCCATCCCAATTCTCTTATCTATCCAACAGGATAGGATAGGATATTCCATGTCGATTGACATGGAGGAAGGGATTTCCTACCCTTAAACTCTGTCGCAGCGTGAAAGAAAGACAAACCCACAAACTTACACTTTCACTTTAATAACATTATTAATAATAAGGATAATAAGAAAGCAAGGATTCTGAACACCGATAAACCGTGCTACAATAAATTTGCTGCTCAATTGTACTTTGAATTATTGACGTTAAATATTTAATTAACGATATAAAGCAATGTTCAAGTGCTGTTGATAAGTTTAGTTTAGACACATAAATGTTTTAATTATTCTAAATGCTTTGTTGAGAATAAACAGTTAAAATCCTCTTAGATGACTGACTGCGATTAACTGTTTTTTAAGTGTACAATTAAACAAACGGGATGCGGTGGTCTTTAGTGGCTACTGCCGCCCATGGACTCTTGAAAACACCCGGATGGGACTGAGAAGGTCTCTTGAGTACTAGTTCATCATCATAATCATGTCAAGCCATCAACGGCCTACTACTGAGCACGGGTCTCCTCTCAAGGTGAGAAGGGTAAGGCCACAGTCCACCACGCTGGCCGAGTGCAGATTGGCAGACGTTACACGCCTTTGAGAACGCTACGAAGAACTCTGAGGTAGGTTTCCTCACGATGTTTTCCTCAATTACTTAAAGCGCACATAACTTAGAAACGTCATAGGGATTTTAACCCCGGACCTCCGAGTAGGAGGCTGAAGTCTTAACCACAAGGCTATAATAGCTTATTCATTGCGAGTTCTAGTTACTAAGTACTATTTGGTTTGTATAGTCATAGTCTTATTTCGTTCGGCTCAAAATATATAGAAAGAATAAGAATTATGTTACTTATGTTGCTACGCCAAATTCTCAGTATTAAAGCTCAAATGAGATTCTTGCTGTTAAAAGGATTTCTTTTTACTCTAGGACGCCTCCGAAAGCATCGTTCTACATTACAGCCCTCTAGCTGTTTGCCAGAATTAAATTTGTATGTCAGACATTTTTTACGCTCTTCTATTTAATGGCTATACATTTTAGATGGATCAGAAATGAGTTTACGCGAAACGCTCTGTCTACGTAACTTCTAATTTATTATTTGAAATAAGAGGAAATCCGGTGATGTCGACTGATTTCGACGTCGCGCGTCGTCTTGTTTAAAAAATGCAAAGATAATAAATAATATGAAGTTTTTTATATCAATATAATCAATATTTTTAACTAAACTACAGTCACACACAAACACGCACGTCCGCACACACATCTGCACAAACACACCATCTCGCACCAACATAGACACGCACGCATGACTATAATAATAATAAGCGTGGCACACACAAAACTATAGATAACTTAGTGATGTTACTTGCAACACTTTTAAAATGTAAATCCGTAATTAGCTGCCAGTCGATTAAGCAAAGAACATGAATGTGTTTTAATTTAAGGGTTGTGTATTTGGATAATGAAAAATAAAAAATTAGCATTAAAATGAAAATTGATAAAACAATTTTTTTTATTTAAATGATCTAGGAGAAAGAAAAAAGAAGAATCCTCACCTTATATCCGACGTTTCGGTTGACCCCAGTGTGGCATGACTTGAGCCCCTTCAGCTGGTCCAAGTTGCTGACGGGAAGGTCTTTGTTGACAACTATGACAGCTTCGTATCGGAATTCCGCTGAAAAAAAAATACAAAAAATTAGGAACCTCTAGGGGGAGAGGTCAAGTTATGTGAGATGCTGCCGAATTGCGTAACGCAAAGCGATGCTATTCGGATAGCTGTAAATAACGAATTAAACATGCTTGAAATGTTGTTTCCTTCAAACGGGCAATGTTAACGACATTAGCTTATTAACGGTTCACTGAAACATTTACTTATTTAACACGATTTACGTGAGGAAATTATTCGAGTTTAGGTTATGTGGTGTTATTAATAATCATTTGTCATCTGAGTAAATAAACGACTTAAATAAATAATTTAAGTATAAGTAAATAAATAATTTTTATAAAACAACAATAAAACTATAAGGTCTATTTAGTTTACATAAAAAATCTGATAATCACTCAACAGTCACCCACAATACAGCAAGTTAAAAATAGAACCTTTTAAAATCATTTTCACATAACTTAGTATTAACTTATAAAGTTGCTCCTTTTCTAATTACATCATTCAAAGTTAATAATTTTTAAATTACTTTGGAATAAAACCATTTTTGCAAAAACATACATAATATTTTATTTATATTAAATATGTACTATTTTATTTCTTTTAAAAACGTTTAATGTTGTACCAAGTTTGAAAATGAGTCGCACGTTCTTTCCTACATAGCATTTATACGTTATTTATTGCTTTGAAGATCGATGGAGAACCATGTTTATGGTTCGATTTTTAAATTCTCCACTAAAACTAGTGGGCGCGGATTTTGAATCTCAATTATTTAAAGATAACGTATTTGCGGTTAATAAGTTTTTCGTGTAAATACAAGCACCAAGTTTACCTACATTTAACGAAGTAAATAGTTATTGCCTTTCATCTCTGTTTTTACTTTTTGCTTTGAAAGGATTAGAAGTAATTAAAGTTCTTTGTCCCTTTGTATGACAACGACAACCCTTTAATTAGAGGGTTGTGGACCCCTTTGTGGTCCTTTACCCTGGATGTTTTAAATGTCAAGCCTTTCCTTTAGAAGTTTCATAGTCTGCAATTCGATATTTTCTTTTAATAACCACAAAAATACTGTCAAAACAAAGATTTCACAATGTCTTGACAAAACTTTATCGGCAGTGATTTTACTCTCTCATTCCTCCCATAACTTCTATCTTAAGCTTTTCCATCTCAACCTGATCTTGACCTGTTGAATCTCCCATATAATTCCGGTATCTAAAAATCCAATCGTTCTACGGTTTTGTCCGAAACCATACAATATTTCCGCTCCTAGCAAAAATCCTTGAGATGATTCTGTCACCACTCACTAAATAGCGTACAGATAAGATCGTCTTTTGAACCGTCTCCATTGGTCTGAATGTAATGTATTATTTTATTTTATTTGATTGAACTACAATAATACAAGTACAAATGGCGAGCTTAATACCAGCTTACCATTGGGTTAACGAGAAATTCCCGAGAGGCGGTTTTCAATAAGGTAATGTAATGTTATCAAAAATGGCGGTAATTTTCAAGTGACTCTTCTCTTTTTGGTATAAAGAGGTATAAATACAATTATTTTGTAAGCCCGAAAATGCTATCGGGAATAATCGGGGTCTATCGAAAAGGGACACTCAATTATTCCCCATTCGGAAGCGTAGCACGAACGGTCAATGGCGAGTTTCCTTTATAAAACCGGCACGTCTACAATGGAGGCCCAACTAGATAAAGATGAAACCTCGGCAGATTGTGCGGGCTCCACTGGGACGCCCTACGGCTACGGCCTGCAAACTACCATAAATCAGCAAATTCTCAGATAGATAAAGAATTCCCTTAATGAAGGGTTCATTTTCGACATTGACTGGCGTTAGGCCTAATTCCTCGTTTCCGATTGAGCGAACCTTACCGTTCTGCTCTATTTATTTTCCTTAATTATATATCTAGTTTGGGGCTTATAAACATACTCTGTGAGCAATTTATTATCTTGTTGTGTAACCCTTCTCATTCAGAGTCTCCGCTCAGTCCCGAACCGTCCCGAGCTCAGAAGGTGTCCCGTGATGGATTGGTAATGTGTGGAATTCAAAATGTGTATAAATTACGGAAAGCTTGGTTTAGTTCTGCAGGTACATTGTTACTGCATTGCACCGTGTACCCATTTCTTTATTCAACTGTTTATTATTTAAAATGCACCATATTTAGCGTACAACAAAAGACTATTGTAAGACTGTATAATAAAGTAGGTTACGACAATCTTTAACAGCACAATGAGCTCAATTGCTGAATTTGAACACAATGCAAGAGCAGGGAAGAGAATACTCTTCGCGCGTCATGCTTTTCTCAAACCTAACCTAGATTGTCAAGAAAGAAATAGAGACTGCCGACAAACTGTGTCACAGTCTGGCAGATGATATTTTTGTTAAATATATTTACTCAAATAATGGACTAAATAAAAATTTAAAAAAATCTGAGCACTGCAATGCAATACGACTACAATCTTGGGAGTACTGTTCACTGTGGTCATTTTTGAAAAGGGCTGTCCTACACAGTCAGGCTGTAAGAAAAACGACCTATGAGGAGTCTTCAAAATGCTGCAAATAATCGAATGCAATTTTCAGCACCGCATCGATGCTGTCGGCATCCCGGCAGTCAGTCGGCTAATGAAGGCTACTGACCTATGAGGAGATTAAAGGCCTTAAGCAATTTGGCGTCTATGAACAAAATTCTTAATGAAAACTTTGCTATCGCTGGATCTCTCGTGAATTTACGTCATAACAGACACAGGCTCGTGCAGCAGTCGTGAGGCTTGTTGGAAGCCTTCGGGCTTCTCAGGACCGCTCAGGTCGATCCCCCACGAGTCCGCACTGGAGTAGCGTGGTGGCGTATGCTTTAGTCCTCAGTTAGTAGAACCATGCCTTGCAGTGGTCCGTAAATAGATTGGCCAAAAGTCACGATGCTTAATTACGGGTGATGCCACAGCTCTTAGGTACCTTCTTTATAACCATGCAAGAAAAAGAGTTTGAAATTAATTAACTGCACACAATAAAGCGTAATTAGCGCGCTCCACCCTATTGTCCCGTACGCAAGCATCTAATTAAGAATGAGAAATTGAATACTTATGACTTATTCTATTTAGTTGGGTTTTATTAAAACGAGGCTTTAAATAAAAAAGGGTTTGCAATTCCACAGAGATTATAGATAAGATCATACTATAGATATTGTACACATACACACGATACATACGATACACAACACATATACAATACGAAACAAAACAAAAATACGATATACAATGGGCGGTCTTATCGCTAAGAAGGGATTTCTTCCAGACAACCTTAGGGCATGGATTAAAGTAATAAGATATGCTGTATCATACATAAATATTATATAATACTGTAACACATACATATACTGTATATTATGAATTATTTTGACTATTGCCGCGGAATCCCGCTGTATGTTCGATTTTTCGGTAAGTAGGTAAAATTTGCGCGGATGTCGTATGATTGGACTAAGGCATTATCACGGAGAACGAGCAGTAGCTTCCTCTGTGCAGCAATTTATCATCGACTACGATCACCAACTCGCCTGCCCGGCTTGGTGATTATGGGAAACTCTTCCTATTTGTAGGAGAGGTTTTTAGTTCAGCAGTGGACTACTATAGGCTGTTGATGAGGTAAAATGTAAATCAAATTATTCCGCCATTTTTAAAAATTACGATCCTGAGGCACACGGCACACCAGAGATTTTAAACATATTGATCCTAAGATAATAGTATTCTGTAAATGCGGGGTAATGTATACAGGGTAATTTCTATCTGACCAGAATCCCTTCACGGACCCACGTGGTCCGTCATTCTGAACATCATCACATAGTTAGATTTTTTGTTAACGGACGTTTTTTTTCCCATACAAAAAAAAACATGATTAATTTTTACATAAATTTAACTTGGAACACTGTGGCACTAAGCGCAAAAATGCCGT
>DWLO01001537.1:0-14651 GCA_018245335.1 Dalla quadristriga
GTGATGGCAAAAAATCGGTTATTTCTTGTGGAATGCAGTTACTTCATGACGTTACGTTATTTTAATGAAACGAATAGTTAATTTACTTTTCAAACGAGAAAGTCGTGTAACTATACTGTTTTAAAACCGACTTGACCCGGTTTTAGCTAAATAAACAAATTTAAACGAAGGATAATTGCAATTTAGCGATTTCATTGATCGATTCGATCATAGGAGTGCGTTATTGTATACATTCGTTAAGGCAAAAGGACCACTGAACGCAACCTGATTGTTCTAGTTTAGAATTTGTATTAGGCAAGATATTTAGAAAACATCGATATCGTGACTCAGGAACTCCGTAGCGCCGTCTCTTGGTCCCCGTTCGGTGAAGCTGTAAAGGCCAGAAGGGCCAACAGCAACTGTTCAATCGAAAAAAAAACAACACTAAAACTTAAGTATAATTGTTGTTTTTTTTTAAATTTAAAGTGTAACGTCTGAAGTAGATATACAGCTCCGTGGTGCGTTGGTTAGTGACCTTGACTGACGAGCTGTGGGTCCCGGGTTCGATTGCCGGCAGGGGCTGACATTAATTTGCCAGATAAATATTTGTACTCGGGTCTTGGTCGATAAATTGTGTCGTGTTTTCTGTATGTAAGCGTTTGAAATATATATATATATATATATGTATATATTTATATTCCAGTCCAGTCCGTGTATTTGCACGATGTGATTTATTTACATTTTCTAGAGAATTTCAATTAAATTGAAACTAATTGTTCTGCTTCGTTATTGGATGTTAAATTGAAAACAAATGTTTAATTAATCAACATTTCTACGATCTAACTGAACTAGGTACTTAAAATAATTTCCTTTGCGTTGAAGCGAATTTTTGCCAGATAGTTTTCTGTTACGAAAAGATACTACGTAGCCGTACGAAGCTTGATTAATAAAGCTAAGATATAAATAAACCTTTCGATGAAAATGTGACTTTATGAAAATGTTTCTTCCAATAAATGTCTTCGCAAATTTTGATTATATTAAACGATAGATTTTTTCGCCCATGTTCTAGCTTCCTGGTGTACCTATATAATGTACAAAAGAAACTATCCTCTAAAGATGATTACATATTATTATAAGGGTCCTAGCATAACATTGTGCGTCCAAAACCAACTATTCCACTTACAATATAATACAATACAATACTCTTTCAAAAGGAACTATGAACATCAGTTTAAGAAGGAAATAAAGTGAAATAGGATAAGACGAAAACTGAAGAAAGATATTGTAATACACATAAATAAAATACTTATCTATAAAATAAAATACCTAATTAATTAATTAATTAATAATTATAAAATACTTATCTACCGTTGCACTGTTAACCTATTTCTTTTTATGGCAACCGAACTAAATCAACATTTCGTTAATTCCGAAACTAATGTCAGATCTCTTTTTACTTTTCAGTATACCCTGCGTACAAGAAGAACGAAGCTGGATTCACAGCATGTCCCTCTCTGGAGACGCGGTACACAGGCGAGCCAAACAACAGAGCTGTGTCTCGTCGACCTGCAGATATAGTGCGCACAAGGAATCCAGGAACATGTGAGTACCTACTTTTATTGCGATTTTCTTGATTTAGACGGCTAGTTTGTAGACTGTTGGTATCTAAGAAGAACGAAAACGGATAAATGCTTGGATAAATTCAAAAAAACCTGTTCCATGCCTATCGCGGGTGAGCTCAAAACTTATGACCAGTTTCGTATAATACCTCTACCTTGTTCTGTCAACTTCCGACAGAACGTTAGTTAGACGTGTCCATTACAGATTATGGAACAAAAAGAGCCCTGACAACGTAGCTGAGACTCGGTCAACCATTTTCTGAACACGCGTGAGGTCCACTTTTAAGGCTCCACCCCTTTAAGTCCACTTTTCGTGGGGTAATTATTCGTCTATATTTTTTCCGGTTGCTGGTGCCAGGTCTTTAAACATATCGTATTATTTCAGGCATATCAAACGGCGGGCGTCGCGTGGTGAAAGCGCTGTGCGCGTACACGGCTCGCGCGGAGTCCGACATCTCGTTCCGGAAGGGCGACCGGATGGAAGTCCAGTCGGACGCTGAGCCGGACTGGTGGCGCGTGCTGCACCTCACCACGCGACGAGAAGGACTCGTGCCAGCCAACTTCGTGGCTGAGGAGAGCTCGGTGGAGTGCGAGGAGTGAGTTGTGCTGTTTTATTACTAGAGGATTCGTGTCTGTACTGTGCAAGCGGCTATGGTGACAATATTGCAGCCGACCGCAGTGGTTACGAGCAGCTCAGCGTATTGCGTCTTGGGATAGCGACTGCGATGAGTACGAAAGCAAAGGGTTGTTTAACACGAGCAACGAGCTAGCCGCTTGAGCATCCTGCGTACCTACTTGAAGAAGATAGAAACCGCACCGGCAGCTATTTCGGCCCACAGGTATCTTCAGAACTGAGGTTTGGTTAGAGGTTAGTGGCTAGCCAGAGTGTCGGACATCTCGTGCTGGAAGGGCAACTCACGCGGCGGGAGGGTCTCAGAAGGGCCGTGGAGTGCGGGGAGAGAGTGGTGCTGTTTTACTACTAAAGTTCGAGATAGTCTGTGTCTAGTACATCTGAGTGTTTTCAAAGGTGAGATGCGCATTTGGCCAGCGTCGTGGTCTATGGCCTTAACCCGTCTCATCTATAATTTTTTATGGTGTACAATAAGGAGTAAAATAATAATAGGTAATAAGTCTAAGAGCGATGATTTCTACCGGTGTATAATTTATATCGATATATTCCAAGGTCACGGCAACATCATCATAGAACTCTTAATCCTGGCGAGTGAGTGGAAATAATTAATATAAAGCTTATGCCTCGGATTACCCCGTACCTTGTGGTTTCTAATGATTTAAGAAAGTATTCACAAGATCAATAACCATGTACTTACCTGCGTTTACGTTACTTCCAAAAACTAATTGTTAACTGTAAGATCCTTGTTTGTAAATGTTTTTTGTTCATATTGCAACTACACTCGCGAGAAACGGTATGGAATCACCCGATTGTGATTTGCTTCGAGCCGATGATTACATACTTTTGCTCGCGAGTGTAATAGGTTTTACATGTATTTGACATATTTTAAAACTATTTTTAAACCTGAAAGTTATACCCGTAAAATAAATATTATGTATACTGTATTGTATTGACTATGTTAACTCACGTACTTACCTATTTCAGTATTTTAAATAAGATTAAATTCCCAATCCTGTTCGTATTTACGTACTGGTTAAAAGCTTACTTCCGATCTACAGCAAGATGATTGTGCAACTCTCTCGTAATCAGCGATGCGTCGGTAGCGCATTCATCTGATTTTTCGTGTAAATTTGAACTTTAAAGTTCAATTTACACGAAAAATTACACAGAGGCGATACCGATAGTCTCGTCTTCAATATACAATTAACCTACAGATGTGTTTATAATGCACTTTTGCCAAATTGAAGTAACTTGTTTATAAAATATAATATTGGAAAATAATATCTGATAAACCTAGTTTATTTTTAATATTGGATCTTTGACATAACCTAAAACTTAAACCTAACTTAGACCTAAAACTAGGTAAATTGCGTCTCAATCGTTCTTTGTCCTCGCTCTCGATTGAAAAGATAATGTTACACAACACAATAAATTTGGCAGGAAGGCAAATTAACGCGGTATATTCTTTCGGTGACGGTTTTTTAGTTACAACATAGACACCGTCTAATATCAACCAATGTCTTCTAAAGACGTCCGTTGCATTCCAGCTGGTTCTTCCCGCACGTGTCGAGGAAGGAGGCAGACAAGCTGCTGCTGGCCGAAGTAAACCCGCGGGGCACGTTCCTAGTGCGACCCGCGGAGCACAATCCACACGGCTTCAGCCTGAGCGTGAAGGACTGGGAGGAGGGGAGGGGGTACCACGTGAAGCACTACAAGATCAAGCCGCTAGACAACGGCGGCTTCTACATCGCCACCAACCAGACCTTCCCGAGCCTGCCCGCACTCGTCATGTCCTATACCAGTGAGTTCCAAATATATTGGTGACTTCAACGGATATTGTCTGATTCCCCTCCCCTTACTTTCATTTTGTACCCGTTTAGGTATCTATAATTTACGAAGCCGCAAATGTGTTGTTTGCTTTCTCTAAGCTGTGTTACGTCTAAATTATTCAAACCAAAGTGCAAAGCTGTTTTAGGGCAGGACAAGGTGTGGCGTTGATATCAACCGTAGCGGACATAACAGCGTTCTATTGAGATCTTGAGTGCTCGGTATTTCGCTACGCGATCGAATCTAAAATAACAAAATTCGTAGACACATAGGTTACCAACATTGCTCGCAGAACATGTAAGCTGAAATGGTAATGGCAGGTGGACTACGACCTGAAGAATACAGCGGAAAACCGCTCGATTCAGAGGGCATAGGATCGGGCGGAGTGGCGCTGATAACTGTGTTCAGCAGTGGACATTTAACGGCTGGTGAAAATAACAGAGACTGTAGGTGCTGAGACAACCACCACGCCATTAATAACATGTTGATGGAGCCCGGCGTGGCCCGCAACCATATTAAAATATCGAGAAGCATAGCAAACCAATCATATCAGTCTTTAGCCAAACGGGTTATTCATAGAAGTAAAAAAAGTAACAAAAACGCTTATTAATCTATTATTCACAACAAGTTTTACTTACTTATGAAAGCACGATTTACGGGTCGTTGTACCAAGTTCTGCGTGTGGACGATTTGTTACACGCAATAGTTTATTATACTTCTTCTTAGAAATCACATGCTAAAAAATCCTTGACCTCTAGGAGTGGGAAAATCCAGTTTGTACGAATAAAATTTTTAAGTTTCAATTTTGTGAATATCTCTAGTTAAACGGTAAAGGTTACGCGCGAGCATAACATTCGGTTAAAACTTACTTTTGTTTAAGCTTACAATAATAGTAATGCTTTGCAACAACCCGGAGACAACATTTTTGATTCTTTTTTACATGCATGTTTGTTAGAAGCGTCCATTGCATGCATGATACTTTTTGCTCGCGGATTGTCGCAAAGTAGATTTAACCTAGCTTTATAACAATCTGATTCCGCAAAGAGCCGTCTGGGCCCCGATCCAGTTATAAACCCTGCTATATGGCAAAGCGTTCTGTCCTATGTAAATCTCAGAAGCGTATGAAATTTGCAAAGTCGCACATGTTTGATGACCTTCTAAAATGTGCTAGTGAACGGTTGATGATGCCGTTCCGACATGCGGTCATCCAGGCAAGGAAAGTGTGATTGGGTATATGTCGCATGTCTTAAGCATGTCGCAGACGTCACAGGACTTTATGCTTCACTATAAGCATTGGATCTTCTGTCAAAAGTTTTGCCTCTATTTCAGAAAATGCGCTCGGTCTATGCCACGTGCTGGCCCGGGCGTGTCCCAAGCCAGAACCGCAGATGTGGGACCTCGGGCCGGAGCTGCGCGACAAGTGGGAGATCCCGCGCAGCCAGATACAACTGCTCAAGAAACTGGGCCAGGGAAACTTCGGCGAGGTGTACTACGGCAAGTGGTGCAATAGCATCGAGGTAAGTCAGCGGCAATTAGGAGATAACGCGCAGCCAGATACAGATGCTCAAGAAGCTGGGCCAAGCGAACTTCGGCGAAGTGTACTACGGCAAGTTGTGCAATAGCATCGAGGTAAGTCAGCGGCAATTGGGAGATAACGCGCAGCCAGATACAGATTCTCTAGCTAGAAGCTGAGCCAGGGGAACTTTGGTGAGGTGTACTACGGCAAGTGGTGCAACAGCATCAAGGTAAGTCAACGACATTATGAGCTCATGAGTAAACTGCTCAGTATTTAAACTGTCGCCTACTCCACTGCAGAATAGTCTCTAGACTGTTTCCCTACCATTCCCCTGCTGAATATAATATTTAAACAGACACAGACTTCAGTCCTCTTCAAAATATCGCAGCATATTGATTAACATGCCCAAAACATTAAAAGTCTTCTCGATAAAATTAAGATACAGCTACTTAAGAAGCTTCTAATAGGGTCTTTGCTATGGATATGGCCAAGAAGGAGTCTGTAAGAAGTCAAACATACAATAGAGGTCATACCAGCAAAAGATACTCATAACCATGGATTGATATTAGCTTAACATTTTCTTACTTTAATTTCAGGTCGCCGTGAAAACTCTGCGAGAGGGTACGATGTCAACGCAAGCGTTCCTCCAGGAGGCAGCTATCATGAAGAAGTTTCGGCACAAAAGACTGGTGGCTCTGTACGCGGTGTGCTCCACCCAGGAACCCGTCTACATAATCCAGGAGTACATGAGCAAAGGATCCTTGCTGGAGTTCCTTAGAAACGGGGAAGGGAAGGCGCTGCACTTCGAGGATCTAGTCTACGTCGCGGCGCAAGTTGCGTCCGGGATGGAATACCTCGAATCCAAGCTGCTCATACACAGAGACTTGGCGGCGAGGAACGTGCTGATAGGAGAAAACAACGTCGCGAAAATATGCGACTTCGGTCTCGCCAGGGTCATTGAGGACAACGAGTACTGCCCGAAGCAAGGCTCCCGCTTCCCCGTCAAGTGGACGGCTCCCGAAGCGATCATCTACGGTCGGTTCAGCATTAAAAGCGACGTGTGGTCCTACGGGATCCTGCTAATGGAACTATTCACGTACGGTCAGGTCCCGTACCCAGGCCTGCACGGCAAGGAAGTGATAGAACAAGTGGAAAGGGGCTACCGAATGCCCAAACCAGTGGGCCACTACCTCCCAGACGACATTTACAGACTAATGCTCCAATGTTGGGACGCTACACCCGAAAAGCGACCGACTTTCGAATTTCTTAACCACTATTTCGAATCCTTCACAGTGACCAGTGAGATACCGTACAGAGAAGTGCAAGACTAGTGCTGTGATATAGTGAAATAGTTTTTTCTACTGGCGACACTTGTTGTTACTGTGTTGCAACTTTTTGTTGAGTGACACGCTGTAATGCGACCAAGGTACATTTTTATACAGCCAATATTTAACTAAGCACAAAACATATTATAATGGTTATTAATAACGTTTTAAAATGTGTATAAATTTGTATAAGCGATATTCTTGTTCGTTATACAATACTGACGATTTTCAATGGACTTTATCAATTAAATCGAAGAATATATAGGATTGTATAAGTTTTGACTATTGAACGTTATCGCTTTGATGTAAAGTTTGGACGGTGTAATCAGAATTATCGCCATATTTTCGCATTCATTGCATTGCGTGCTTTTGTTATAGTCACATCAACAAAAAGTTGTGAGAAATAATAGTTATATTAAAATTTTAAGAGCGTGGTATAAATATTGATTGTGCAGAATTACGTAGACAACACTTTTGTGGACGATTTTGATCGAAGTGAGAGTGAAGTGTGATTAATGTGAGAGAATTGTGTAGGGTCCTTGTAGCGGTTATTGAAATTTTGATACACGGTTTTTGTATGTGCAAATCTAGCTTCGAAATTATGGGGATGGGAAATCATTTTAAACTATAGGTCATTCTACTTGCCTTTTTGATTCGTTTTGAAAACTCCAGCTTAATGTTATATTTCTTCATTGCTTTCGTACATTTTATATTTTCTTTGAAATAAATATATTAACCTGCTCGCTATGAAGCTATTGTTACCAATGAAAAAATCTTGGTATTAGAAACTATATAAGTGCTATAACTTTAGTAGCAATCACACGTCGGACATCAAAAGGGTATCCTTTCGGGTTCGGAAAATAAAAATAACGTTCATAACTTTACTAGCTCTCAGTATAGTACGCGGTTCAACTTGAAACATTTTCAAATGGTAAATTTATAGATTGTTATTCGTATTTTTATTTGTCACCTTTATTTTTAACACTTATCTAGCTATCCCAAACAAATATCTTATCAAATTATTAACTGACAACTCTAATTTGAACCGTGTTATCAAGCATTAGAGCTTAAAATCCGTAGCGCGGGCTATACAAACAGATAAACGCCTAAGTCCACTAAATTGTAATTAAGTGATCATAGTCTCGCAAACACTTATATTTTCTTATTTATTAGCATCGTGGCTTATAAGCACGCGTAGATTATTGTTTTGCATTTTGTACATATTGTTCACTATGTCTTAAGCAATAAGGTTCAAAATCGAAGATCTTACGATATTTTCATATTCTAAAGTGAGATGTGATATTTTTTCATCACAAGTTCCAAAATTAAGATTCAATACAGTTTTCTCAGTAGGTACGAAAGTATTGTACACATAAAAAATATTCTGTCACCTATACAATATTCAAACCAGTTTTTGATATTTTTATAAAAACACTGAAACGTAAATATATTAAAGTAACTGCCATGGAAGAGAGAACTTAAATGTATCCTTTTTAAACTGCTCTTAAAATGTTTTTTTTTTTTGTACTAGCTCTCAAGCCTCCCAAATATTTTCGACCTCACTCAAACACAGAGATTAGTAGTGTATGATTAAAGTATTAACCTTTAACCTGTATGTCTATAGATAAGGACAAGACTAGAAAGTATTGAAATGATTTTTTCTATTATGATCTCATACACTGTTGATTATTCATAGACAATTAAAATAGCGTAACACGTTGCATACAAGATGTAATGCTTATTTCTGGTCAGTTTAGCAGTAATTGCGCCTGTCCAACAAACCATCACCAAAAACGAAATGACATGACATGACAGGGTGATCCGACGCATCCGCTCTGTAGAGGCGAAAGACGTGGGGTCTACGGGTCTCTAGATTTCCCTCACTACCCGGGCAGCTATTCGAGGAGAACAAAGTCTCCCGGCGAAACTGTTTGTGCCCCCCCTGCTGTTCAACAAGGGGAGTGTCAAGGCTTGCGCGTCGATACGGACCTTACTTAGTGACGCAGCCCATTATCCCCCAGTAAAGGCTGGCCTTATATGCCCACGTCCGCATCGCAACGACGCAGAGATTTCTGGTGTATATGTCTCAGGTGCTCTCGCGCTTTTGAAACTATCACTTATTTTAAAATTATACCTAAAGATCGAACGGAAAATATTTTGAAAAATATACTTTTGCTTCTTAAGTATACAGACCGCCTGGCTCGTGCGTCCAACTTAAATTTTATCTGAAATATTTATTTTGCTTCTTACCTAAGTTTATATTATAAGAATAAGATTGAAAAATCTTAAAACAATTGTAAAGCAGCTTTGACTATTTAAATGTGCAGACGGAGTATTTCTAAACAAACGATTGCGGGGACGGCAAGATTTCCGCGCAGATGTGAGCGTGACTCTACTGTACGTATAGGCTCAAAATGACACATATTTTAAATTACACTATTGTATGGGAAAGTAAGTACGTATTTTGGTGCCGTTTTTAAAGCCGAATGCTCTATCTTGACATGTATCATATCATTGTAAAGTTGTATGTTAATTTATATTACAATCTATTATGGTGTCTGACTTCGTTCCTTCTCGCACGTAAATTGCTCATGGATGAATCAGTTGAACCGATGTGACAAACCACAGTTGAGGACACGATAAAAGTATACTTAGTAATTTGATCATGGCAACATATCGTGACCAACTGTCATGAAAGTGCACTTAGCTCAAAGATGACGTAACCATGTTCACTTTTCAAAATTAAAAAAAGCTACTTGGATGACAAAACAAGATGGCGTCAAGTTTCTCATCTTTCTTTGTTCAATGCCAGAAGTTAGTTGGTCTCCTCTTGGTTTAGTGTATCTACTTTGAACGTGTCACGGCAGCTTTATGGAACGGAATTTCCCGCCATTTTAGAATCTGTTTTTATGTGCGAGGTGATTGTTTTATCGAAAATCTTGTTTAGTGGTGGTCGATATAGTTACTTGTAATTTGCACTTTAATTGAGATTTTATGTTTTATTTACCATTTAACTGCTAGTTATTGTAAAAATTATTACAAAAATCAAAACATGATAAATGAAATGTTATTTGAATAGGCTCCTTTGCAAAATCTGTAAATACAACGCACTTACTAATTTAAATGTAAAAAATTATAAGATTAATTTGTATTGAAAAAGACGTACCTAATTTTACGAATAATGTTTGTGACTTTTGACTGTATTTTTATATTACTTATCTAAAATTAAAATGCTCCAAATCATTTGACATTATTAAGTTCAGACATTCAGAGAGTTCATTTATAATATTATCACTTTATGTTATACACGTCAGGTCATATTGGACTTTATCTTCACAATGTAACGATCCTAACGATAAGACGTATTGGAGGAATGTCAGGGGCCCGATTCCAGTGTTCTAAACAATACAGCTGCTGCGCAGATTTTGCTTTTTGTATAAAATTAGAAAATAGATTTATTTTTGTTGATTTAGACTGATACATGTTCATGCACCATCCCTGTCCGAGAAAAACCAACCAATCAGACCATGATGTGCATGTTTAAGGGTGAAAACCTGCAGGAAATAGTGATAGGTTAGGCGACGGATTGAATCCTCGCTTATCAGGGGCCGTTCTTTAGCGAGTCAAAAATATTTCCTGATCATGTAGTCTCACCTTTAACGTGACACAGGGCGGCTAACCAATTCGCTGCGGTGCAAACCGATCGGCGTTAAATCACGCCTAACGGCGATATTAGTTGCTACATTGAAGGGGTTAAGCACGGAAAATGGAGCCGCGTTAATCTTTACTTGTCAATATGCTGTGTCATTCTCTCTCCGAAAAGCATAGGGACTAATCTGACGGGAAAACGAGAGAATTTAAGGGTCAAAAGTGACGTCACCGACTAGCAAATAAGCCGCCCAGATAAGACGCTTTCGGAACATTATTCTTGCCACGTCGGCGCGTAGAATTCAGCACGCTGATTTCCGTAAATAGTCCTACGCTTAGGCGCAAATGTAATCATCAACACTCACTCACCGTCTCATACCTGGACACTGAATGATTAAAGTCCCTATTCTGGTGCCGATAAATACTTTACAAAACTGGATGCCTGACGTTCCTCTTCCGCCCCAGACCTGTGATAACGCTACGATACCACTTTGGATTTATTACACCGTACAATCTTGTATCAAATGAGAGCATTGAGTTGTTAGTTCCCACAAAAACATTTGCAAGGGGGCCAACTATCTACACTATAGACAAATAACCTAGCTTTAGGACCATATACCAAAGAGTTATTGTAAAATAAAAGCGGATGATAGTTTAAGAGGAGCATATTTAATTTCTAGTGTAGGTAGACCTTGTGACCTGTGTAACGTTAATTTGACCAATATTCCCATATTGACATGTGTGCTGATTTGTATTATAAATCCATCGGAATGTGATAAATATGGAAATGCTCTGAATATTGTTATGTAACATATTACTACCTAAAATAATAGCTGGTAAATGGGGATACGAATAGGATACTTTTGTACTGTTCAAACAGTACAAAACACGGACATTCACAAATCTTTTAGTAGTAAACTCTACAAAAATATTCGTGAATGTTCGTAATCATTTAAAGTAGATAAGCGGCAATACTCACTGATTTATCGGCATTGCCAGACCTGTTTTGATCCAATACGTATGCCTTCCTCAAGAGCCAGCGACTGGCGCCAGATTGCGTCGTCAACTGTGTGATTCAACTTTGTACTAAATCATAATATCGCAGGCTTAATGATATACAGACCTAATGATTAGGCTCGAATTGAGTTACGCATACTCACAGGATTCTATTAGTCAGCTATGATTTCAAATTTAAATTACAAGAAAATTTGCCTTCTTTGTTGACACGGCGTAACATGGGTCTCTTTCATTCTAATGTGTTTTTGCACCGGACAAAATTGCAGAAGGGTTTTTCGCGTTCTACCAAAACTCAACTTTTTTGAGTTAAGCCAGTATATTATTAAGCGTTCGATATAGCTATGGAAACCGCTTTGTTATCGAGTTCAAGTGTTTGATTTAATCTCCCGGGAATTAATGTGACAGACACGGTAGAAGTAGTTAGTAAGTTACATTATCTTATCACTGTTATAACCAATAATCTTGTTTTTGGTATTGGAAGTAAATAGATTTTTCAGTTGGTAGTATTGTTAATGCCATATCTAAGGTGTGTATTCGTGGCTCTCAAGGGGGGGCGGTGGAAAAAGGAAAGGAACCGCTACTAACTCCCGGCCATTATAGTACCAACTACACTTATAATACTTCAATAATCATTGCAATATTTACGCGATCGCTTCGATTACTTGAAGAAATATGAACGCAATATCTGTTTGTAAAAGATATACAACATTTTCAAATCAGAGTACCATTACTTATTGCATTTCGATGTGTACTAACTCTCGACTAATAACGACTGATCAGGTATCACGAAAGCATACATTTTCTGATTCGTTTTAATCTGTGCTTTAATCAAGTAATCATCTCATCTTCATGATTCTCATCTGTATGAAACCAATGGAAAATAGTGTCTTAATAACATTCCAAGTATTCAAACCCTTTAAATTTGGACACTTTTGTATGAAAATGATTAGATTTGTAAGATTTTGTACATACAATGAAATAAATGTCATTGATATAAAAATTATTTTATTTCAATCCAATGTCTTCTCTATATTATTTACAGCTCATTTTGTGACCAAATTTAATACCTATAACGTATTTAAATACAATACAATTGGCTAAATACTTAAAACTTACGACTAATATATTTTTTAGAAAATTGTTTTTATCAAATGACTAATGTCTGGTAAAAAAAAATGCCACAGTTAATAATAAAAACCAGAAAGCACATAAGTGTAAAGATATTTTAGATCTACAAAAATCTAAAAGATACTTACAGATATGAGGCAATGTCATTGTTGAGACGTATCTCTAACTTATGATTCGAAAACTAGTATTAGCTATTACAAGGATTATAAGTTAAATTCTAAAATTACAATCTCATAAAAATTCAACATTTCAAATACTATTAGGAATGTTCTTAGAAACCTTTGGTGATTATTATTACAAACAAATGCAAATATTATGCTTTGCCACCTAACGCCATCTAGCGTTTCTTACAAACAACAGTACTGAAATAAGCCGAAGAAAGAAGCCATTACTTCGTACATCGCACCGGGGCCGCGGCACATACGTATACCACAGTTTAAGATGGTTAATAGGCTGTGCGTATACGATACACAATACAATTTAACGTCTTAAATTTGCTTTTTTAGTAAAAGTCGAATAATCTATTCAAGCAATCGAGAACGCAGACTTAAAAGTGATAAACTATTCAAGAAATCGAGAACAAAGACATTCTTTGAGAAACGATCGAAACGCCCGTTATTGAACAACTAGATATACCTTATTTTAAGCTATGAGAACAGCACAGAAGAATAAATCTAGTGCTTATTTGCGTCATTAATAGCTATCTTCAAACAAGTACAGTAATTTTAAATTTGACAGTCAAACTTAATGGATAAAACCTGTATACGAGCATGCAGTCCCACCAACCACTCCCGCCCATGGACATCAATGACAAACATCGAATATGACTTTACGAACGACTGCTAGTTAGTTAGGTGTAAGTCACGCTTGCCTAGAATAAGCGTATTCACCTTGAAAAGGTCCAAGTTACAACGTTCTGGGAACACAAGGAATTCCAATCCTTAGCTTTACAAATAATGAACGATGATCCGTATCGTTTAGTACGGGTTTTGGGGATTCCTACATGGTAGGGGTGGTAACGTGCCGTTCGCTAAATGTTCAGTGGAAGACAGGGACTCGGGGAATCGAATCATGCATGTTTTTAGCGCACTCTCCAAAGTTTATCTTGTATACCCCCCGCACTAAGATTCCCTGTATTAAGAGTGGCGGACACACGTGAAATGGTGACGTTGGCATCATATCTACTGTTCCTATTTCTGGGAGTCCCTTGAAGACCTTGAAGATCACAGCCGCAAGCAGTTACTGTGGCAAAGAAACCTATCGGCAAGATCCATAGTTCCTATAAAGAATTCCTTGTCATCTAAATATAGTTTTGTATTAACTTATTCTTAACAATTCTTGCTAGACACCACCAAGTCTCATCATCACTCAGATAGACAATGTCACCTTATCCTTATAAAAAATATGATACAGAATAAATAAATCAAAATCAATACATTTACACGGTATCCGCATACATTTTGGTCTTCATCTTCAAGTATCGGTACTCGGAGCGGTATAGGGTGTTCACGAAGCTCCAGCACCGTAGCAGAGGGCCTGGCACGTACCCGCGGTTCGACTTACTATAGTGGTTCAGATATATGGCCAACACTACCAGCATGCCGGACCAGGCGTATCTGTAACAAATATCAAGCAATTATGTAATTAGTATGTGTGTGAAGAGCTCATAGCCGCGCGGCGTGAATCGACTTTAAATTATTGACAAAATTAAGCAGTCCGTCCGTCTGATGGATTTAACTAAAGTGCTTGGGAGGGCAGGTTAAGCAATCGGTTCTGGTTTTTATTTTTAGATAACAATCGTTATCCCTTAACGGAGGGCTTGGGGCTGCGACACTTGGGTTGACCACAAGAATGGCCATAAGAAGAATTGTATATCCTGATCGTCATTTGTTACTGTCACCCGATTGACACCAGAGGACACGATCAACAGAGTCGACTGGGGCCCGATCGCACTAATAAAA
>DWLO01001538.1:0-14650 GCA_018245335.1 Dalla quadristriga
TATAGCCATCTCACCATTGACGTACATGAAATAGTTGCATCACTGTCATTTTAAAACTCCATAGTCCTCCGTGATTGGTCTTTGATCCGTCCGCTTCATTTTCAAGTGGTGGTCGATGTATCCTCTAAGCTACAAACACACGTAGTAAGAACAAGTATTCTTTGAATCTATTATTATGCTACCTTCCATTGAGCGCTTGATGCGCCCGGAAAACTTGGCCGTGCAATGCTGCCTGGTGCGAATAATCCAGATAATTTTAAATCTTATTTATTTATGCAGGAATTGGGGGAAGACGCCTACAAGGCACCTACGGGACGGTTCATTAATCACCGCCCTAAAGCCGGGGGCTAAACGAATATGTTTAAGTGAAAGACGACCGAAAAGGCAACGATTTTTTACGTTTGCGTAATCCTGGTTCAGTGGAAATGACGTGCGGAACAGATATTTTGTATTTCTCACAAAGTCAGCCAACGCTTTAATATTTCCGAGCGCACATTGCCTTGCCTCGTAAAAAAATGGCTCTATAGTGGGAGAGTTGTTATTACTACGATTCAATTTGTAGGTAGCAATTAAAAAGTTGCGATGTAAGCGATTATACTTAGCTTAGTGGGTAAAACTTCGGCCTCCTATTTGGGGGGTCCGGGGTTCAAATCCCAGGCACCTATGACTGTTCATAACAATATATGACTTTAAGTCGACTAACTGCGTGTGTCGACTATGGCTTAATCGTTCTCCTGAAAAGAAGAACCGTTCACAATAGTTGGCCGGTGATGGGTTGTAATGATGATGAATTAAAATGTTATTACATTTACTACATTGCATTCCGGTAATATCGCACGGTTTTGATATACTCAAAAAGAAAGATTTTTGGGAAGAAGCAAAATTCGAGCCTGTCTTATTAGGTTTGTAGGTATATCATTTAGTGTGCGTTATGCAGGCTTGTTGTATTCTCATTACTACATACTAGACGTTTACTGCGATCCGCTTTAGTAGTAATACGAATACAGTAAACAACCGCGAATATCTGAAACAGTGTTAGATGGAGTGTTCCCCACTTAAAAAAATATCTTACGAACATTTACACCTCATTTCGCCGCTTCACAGGTGGATTTTCCTGTGAAGTAATAATCCAGTTATACAACGAATTAATTAACTCTTTCTCTCTCTTTCAAACACACTCACCCACCAACACACACACACACGCATCCACACTTTGATATATTAATAGTATTAATGAAGAAACCTTTTACGGTCCTATCCGAGGTTTGTCACAGATGTATGGGTGGAGCGGAGCTGCTTGCTCGTTTGCTATCTTATGCACATAAAAAAAGAAAAGGGATCAATTGACAAAATATTTCTTATAACATGTAATTTGAAATACTTTTTGTTATAAAAAATATCACTATTAAATTGAAATCTAAATAGCAATAACCCTCCTATTGCGGTGCCCTTACAGGTTTCATGCGAATACTAACCCAAATTGTAAAACATAGATTTTTAAGCATGACTGCAATAATTAAAAAACACTATACCACAATCCATCACAAATAAATCCTCCTTTCACAAAAAGTGTATTCCATACCAATCTGTTTGTGATCTTCAGATCCGATCATAATTTACGTGTTCACTCGCTCGGCTACAGGAAGCGCTTTCTGTATCGCGGTGTTCATCACTTGTGACTGCTTGTGACCCTCATGTTCCTCATTTTAGTGGGCAACAACACCATACAAATATATTATGATACTTAATACTCTTTACTATTGGTGTAAGAAAGTTGTTTTATCTTCGAGCGAAATAGTCAGGTAAGTACTACCTGTTACGATTGAACATTAAAGTGAAAACTTCCCGTGCTCTTGCGCATTACTTATCTACTAGGGGTACCTAGTAAGAAGTATCTACCTGTGTTACTTAAAAACAAATCAATACTTACTAATGTTTAGTGTAAGTACTATACTATACTTACTTAATACAAATTTAAGTACTTACTATAAGTACTGAAATGAAGTTTCAATGTTTGTCTGAAATATCTTTTCAGCTGGCTTCAGAAATCAAAATTTAATAATTCACACCTATCTGGTAAACTTGAAACCATTGGCGTTATAATTCTATGCTCCATAGTTATTATCTCAAATTTTGTGTTATAAATTTATAATTAAACGAACTAACTAAAATAATTAGTCTAATCTGTAGTTTGAGTATATCTTTTTTTTATAATGAGTTATTTTATTTATTTATATTAGTTAAGACAGTAGTTCATTATCGTTTATTATATACCTACCTATTTTGTATTTTTTATACTGAGTACTTACGTAACAAACTTCGCAAGTTGCGAGTAAAAACTATAAAAGCTGTCCAAATTATCTCCGCCTGACACCGAATAATCGCATTTTAAGCTAGTAATAATGGGCATAATAATTCAAAAACGTCTGTTTCCCGTTCGCACCGCGGCGAATAAGTACACACAAAGAAAAAACAAGTAGATCAACCACCATTGTCTTTTGTTCTCATCCGGAGCTTGAATATCGCGTGCGAGTCTTGAAAGCCTAATGAATAAAGGTGATTCCTATAATAGGCCTCTTGTTTTTTTCAAAACAAAGCCTCGAATTACCGAGGGAGGCCTTTCAGTTGACGGTTTAGTGCGAAATAAGAATAATTCTCTTCCCATTTTTTCGACATCACAGTACAGCTCAAAAGTTGAAGGGTCATCGAAGGTGAGTGGCTCAGACTTTATTATTGGCTCGCACTGGCTCCAGTTTTTGAGGGGAATCAAAATGAGGTCACAGCTATTGGCTATACGCAGCCTAAATAAACTTGACTTGGTAATACACATTTCCACTGACGTGGATGTAACAAGCTGATATAATATTATACTCACGGCTTAATCCGTCATAAAGCTAAGCAGAGCCGACTGCTTACCACTTTGTAAATTCCGTGATGGCTTCCTAAATACATTATTTCAACTAATAATCATATTATATTTTTCGTAACAGTCAAAAGTAACTAGTAGTAATGAAATGTATTAATTTTGGTGCCAATTTAGGTCTCAATTCTTTTGTGGGAACTTAATTATTCGTGTATTTACAGAAGTACGGAAACCTTGCCTAAGCACACGAAATGAATAAAGTATTATTATTCACATATAACAACTCTCATTTCTTTTGGTAAACGTGGAAAGGTATAATTGAAATAAAACGAGTGACATTTACTTTCGTGTCACGCGATATACGAAGATTAGAGCCGCTTTGAAACTTAAGGACTAAACTCACCAGCAACGAACAAATATATAAAATAATCCCTTTTGTAAACTATTATAAATGCATTTTATAGAATGTCTACAAGTTTTTTTGAACTGATTCCATCAGCTCCATTGTGTCGTACGGCGAACTACAACTTATATCTTGAAGACATCTCAAACATGTACCTATAACACGATTCGCTTCATCGTTTCTCCATCGCAATGGACGGAATATATATTTTGTAACACTAGCCCGCGACCAACGCGGTCTTACCAATAATGAAATTGGAGTATCTCTGTCTGTGATATTAAAATTAAGGTCAATAATGAAATGGAATATATTTATATAACACCTAATCATAACAAGTTTTTAGATATTTTTTCTGTATGTCTGCGTTTTTCGTCGCAAATAGGCTCCTAAACCACTAAAGGTATTTTGAAGAAATTTTCAGATATTGTAGAGGATACACTAACTTGCTGCATAGTCTATGTTTTATCTAAATATCTCAAACGGTTATTTAGTTACAGCACTGAGCGTCCGTACCCCTAGGGTCTCATTTGTCGCGAAAAGACTCCGAAACCGCCAAATGGATTTTGAGGAAACTTTCAGGAATTATAGAGGGAACTCTAATTATACCGTATATACTTTGTTTTTGTCAATATATCAAGAGGTTTCATCGGTTATAATATAATAATAATAATACACTTTATTGTACACCATCGATACACAACACATACTCGATACTAAAACGTAACAAAGAAATACGATATACAAAAGGCGGTCTTATCGCTAAGAAGACAAAAGTAATAAGATGAAGATGGCGGAGGCTTGGTGTACTCTATATGCTGTTTAAACGTAAATATTATATAATACTGTATATGATAACATATACTAGGCACTTACAACATAAATACTTATAAATATATAAATTTAATGCAACAGATGTACGGAAATATTATAGGATGATAGGGAGATATTGGTAAGATTACCATTTTAGCTAGCGTTTTCCGAGTTGAAACGAAAAAAAAAACTATTCAACATGCCAAATAGCTTAATACAGACTATGCTTTTATTATGTTGGCGAGTAACTCGTTCATCGTTTTGTCGTACTCTGTTAGACGTCATGTTGGTCAAAGACGTTCGTATACGTGTGAGAACATTTGCATTTGAATGTTGAAACAAATTACATGTTGCTAAGTTCTTTCGGCGACAGCATTGCTTTTCATGGCCTTTTAGCTTTAATATTAAAAGCTCGATTTATCCTCAAATGAGGTGAATTACTTCTACGGTTTTACCTGTCTCAGCTATCATGAAATATCGGCGATGGCTTAAAGAAATATAACCAGTAAAATCTTTTTTTAGCGTTAAAGTACTTGTAGATAAAAATAATTCTGCGCGAGTTTGCATATAAATTGGATTCCTTATACTTTAGTCGCCTGCGATTTACTTATTCAGCTAGCGTATTAGATTTTTAATTAGTTCCTTGTAGGTTAGACAGCGAGGCGGGTACACGTCGCGTTAACACTTCAAAACTTGAAAGTTATAGGGTAAGCAAGTGTTGTACTGATCATGTATTTATTTTTAGATGGTAGAACCTGAATACGGTTTGCCTGGGGCAATACCACGGCCACACCCATTTCTGTCGTGAAATTATTGTTTTTCAACAATTGTGTTTCAATCGTAAAGGTGTGGATACCGGTTACGAGGCGACCATCTCAGTCCTCAGGGATAGCAACGCATCTCTCACCAGCTTCGAACAGGACTACTACTAACCACTACTAACATGACTATCACTAACACCGACTAACAGTCCTTTCTTCCATGGTAAGGTATTCCTTAGTATAAGGATACTAACGAATACTGACCAACTAACATCCTATTAACATCTCATACTAACTGCCTAACATCCCCAGTTCCTTTTACGATCCTGTTCGAGGTTTGTCCCAGATGTCATGGGCGGCAGCTGATGGGTGGAGCTGCATGATTGTTTGCTTGTTAATTGTTAATGTTAATGACGACTCTATCGCCTTAAGCTACATCTAAACCAAAGATTAAATTAAAGTCATCATCGAGTGCAATCACGCATGCAACTGATTTCACACACAGACGAATACAATTGTCAGCTCAAGGAATTACAATTATTAAGAACACATATTGTTAATCCGTTTAAAACCCGCAGTTTTCTCTAGCGGTTATAACTACAAAGGTACCAATAGGTACTTATTTCGATCCTCAGCTAATATCAATATCAAAATGATAGAATATCAAAAGCTTCCTTTCACGTAAAGATTCTTATATCAGGTAACGACCTTACAAATTTATTTTTATGAAAACCGAGCGAAACCTTTACCGGGCGATTTATAGTCTTGCATATTGCACGCAATATCTGCTATTAACAATAAATAATATTACGATAACGGTGTTATCATCGAAAGGGCAAGTGAAATAAAACGATTACACTGAAAGCGTATTTATGTTTGATATAATTGGTTGCGATGTAAATAAAGTTATCAAGATCCATTTTCACGTTATGATACCGAAATTTAATAATATTTGTGTTAGCTTGCCACGGTCACGTAGGGATTGCGGTGTGTATCAGGCAAAAATATACAAGTAGGTATTATAAGGAACCAAACAAATCCTATCGATAATATTGTAGGTACTTACACGTATCACTGCTAATATTAAAAATGCACAAGTGTGTTTTTTGGGTTGTCCTTCTGTCACGCTACAACGGAGCAACGGATCAACGTGATTTTTTGCATTATATTTATTTATTTAGTACTATTATTCAGAATATAATATATGTAGATAGTTTATGGCCCGGAGAGTGAGATAGGATGACTTTTTATCCCGGAATAATACACGAAACCTGTGGAATAGATGTCTGAATTTCACGCGGGCCGAAACGGGGACAAAACAAACAAAAAAAATCTTGAAATGTAAAAGCTATACTTATGTATTTTTTGTAAACAGAAATACATGTCATGAGGGACCGACTGATTCATCAACGCCGAGCTAAAACCGCAGAAGCTAACGGATAATTATTTATTATACTTTCCTAATCTTGAAATTTTGCTTACGTCATACAATTTCTACGCGGTCGAAGCTGGTTAGAACATGCTAGTGTGTAAATATGCAAAGCCTCGTAGCGTACTTCTCATATCGTAAAACGTACTCAGATCTTGGCTAGTAAGTACCAAGACCGTAGCATTTTTCTTACTAACATGATGGTGGCACTACACATTTGTTATTTGGATTTGCATATTTTGTGTGTTTCGTTATGTTTGCATTGCAGATAAATTCGGTAATTTAGGTCACAATTACAAGTCATTCCAAGTGTCTCAACATTACTTTAACTTAAGCTTAGAATTAACATGATTAGAACGAAATGGGTGTGGTGGTAGTACCGCCCGAGCAAACCATATACAGGTTCTACCACCGGTCTGGTTTATATCAGGTGTATAGTGGTTTATATCACGCATACGGGTCACCGATCTCGAAGACTAAATGTTTTGTTGGGTCAGCGCGTGGCCGCCTGCCGTCTGCCATTACGTTTAATGGCGGGATAAGGATTAATGACACTACCACTTTATCACTAAGATTAAATGAAATAGTAACGTAGTTATAATGTGAACCTGTTAAAGACCTAGATGAGGAAATAAGGGAAAATCTGTGACTCATTGTTTTTCTTTCACAGACAGACAAATAAAAGCTCTAGTTCCATAGGGCAGGCAGGAAACTCTGTCCTGACACCTCTATTGTGGCTAACACCAGCCGCTGTCTTCTAGGAGTCGCGTAGTTCATGGAAATGGGAACTGAACACCGACGCTGATATTTTGCGTCTCCAGTGCCATCGGAAAAATTAATAAATTATACTTTATTAATATAGAGAAGTGAATGGGGAAGAAAGGTTATAATAACCATCAAGACGAGTCTCTGTCACGGACAGACGACCTGAAAAGCACAGGACCGCCTATGTATGTATACTTATGTCCAACTGTGAAGATTCAAGTTGTAAATACGTTTGTTAAAATTCGCACGATGTTCTTATAGGTATGAGAATATTTAAATTACAAAGATAAAATTGAATTTGTATTGCAAGTCGTCAGAAACCACAACAAAGAGCATGCTTTATAATGTGGTTGCTTGAGCCGCTGAATGCAAATGACCGCTTCGTAATCGATGATTGATATTTATTAGGGTTGGTAGGTGGTACCACGTTCACCCTGAAATTTTCAATTAAATATAAACTATTATAAATAAACTACGACTTTAGAACACTAGAGAAAATTATAAAATTAACAAGGGCTGTACAGTTTGTAATGGATGCGGTGAGAACAAAGAAAGGATTAATTTCACGTTGCTAGAGGCGATGAAACTTGTTGAATACGACCCATTTGTAGTTGATGATTGGTATTTCATACGAATGTTACAACGCATCAGGAATTTGGTTAAATTTCCGATTTAATAAAATAAAATTTAATGTAAAATCTGACAATGTAAAAAAATTAAAATAAACAAGGATACAATAGAATTTGTTCTGCAAGTCATCAGCACATGCCGACAAACCGCAACAAAGCATACTGCGGTCTCATAAGCCGTTAAATGCAAAAGGCTGCCTTGTATTGATAATAAAATTGATCTCTGTGGCGTTTCTTTTATGAATTTCTCGCATTCCGAATCAGTCTTCATTCTAATGTAGGTACTTCACGCTCATAAAACTAAACTACGATGCTAAATACTCTTTATAACAATATTCTTTTAAATTTTACGACGGATTTAGTTTATCTTCAACCTTGATATTTAAATACGCTTAGGTAATTTCATATAATTATAGCATATAGCTTCTATAAAATAAGTAAATTTCTGAACAAAAACCTGAATAATATTAACTTTATTTAAATTTCTGAGATCACGCATAATAGCTTGCAATGTTTGTATTTAAACCTTTTCATATCGGACTCGAATTTTAACAAAGCTTGGTGCGTTCTGAATAAACCACTAAAAACCAAAACGTTAACATTATTTGAATAACGTTTTCATAATCAAAACAGTTTGTACGATAGCAACATCCCTAGTAACCATTTATGGAATAATTGATTTGGTTTATTCCACTTGCAACCAGCTTATCAAGTCGCACGCAATGTTATGTTATCTTAATGTTTATTCACGGGTCAAAGATGTGAAAGCATGATTTGATTAGAGAATGGTGATTTATGTTGTTGAAATATTAAAGTGGCTGCGGACTGTCTTTTATAGGACTTCCTTTACTAAATTTAATGGTCATCTTTAATTAAAGATGACCAAAGCCAAGCCTGGTACCAAAACTGGTACAGACCAATACGATTAAAAAATAGTTTCACGTTTTTTAAATATTGATTTAGTACGCTTTGCTACTTAGTTGTACTGTATCATCAGAACTCATAACTGGCCCACGCGAATCGCGCTGGCAACCTGAGGCTTGGTGGATGAATACTGTGTAAGAAATACTAAATTTGATACTAATATTAGTCCATAAATTATACTATTTTTATTTTTATTTCAATCTAAATCTTAATATTTCAAATGGAAATGTCTATGTTCTAAATACTATCATAAGCAAATCAATGATAGTCACCAAATCATTCGTTGCAATGAAGCCTAAACATACATGGACTTTTAGTTCAATCTGAGTCTTATTACTAACAAAATTAGTAAACTACTTATTAGATTTTAACTTACTGTTAATAAATACTGATACTACTAACATAATTTGTCTGAACAAAGACCTAGGAATTAGGAGGTTAGCTACTAATCGGCTGGTTAACGGGACTACTGATTCCACTAAAATTCTATTAATATTGGTTTTAATGAATAAACCATTAGACACGCCAGGAAATAATGACTACAAAAGGTTCTTATGCATCCTTTCTATTCTGTTAGAGAGCCCTCGCCATAGAGCCGATGAAAATATTAGAGATGTTCTGGTCACACCAAGTTTATCATTTACTGTAGGTATAAATAGGTAGTTAGGTGGTTGCAAGCAATTCATTGTAACAAATAAGTATAAATGAATAGATTGCTATATTAATAGAACCAAAATTATGTAATGCAACATGTTACAACAGTAACAATATTGACAAATACATATGAAACCGTTTTTGTGAAAGACTTAGATAGAATTTATAATACGTACCTACCGGTAGCCGTAGCTGATTTGTACAAATGCCTACAGTAACTTTAAAAATTATATTTTGGCAATAAATATATTCAAAAATCATATAAGAATAATACTAGATTCATTATTAAGATTTTTGCAATCATTTATATACTATTGATTTATGATTTAAGTGATAATTAAAATTAAAGGGACACTGGTGGGTCTTTTCAAACATTTTCTACTTATTTCTTGGTCTATGGCCCTCACACGAGGCCGGCCCTTTGTCTGCGACTGACGTTTGGCCGCGCGAGATAAATGAGGACGCACTATAAATTATACTCAATCCTCCAAAGCTTGTGACTTTCTCTTAAGCTAGTCTCAGACTGTTGTATTTTCAGTTCCTTCAAATTGGATCAAGCCGAGCACAATAAAACTTACAATGACTAAAGGCAAAAAAGTTAAACTTGAAGAATGTATGATATAAGCGAACTTAATGAAACCATCTACATGTAGGTTAGTATGCAACTTGGCTCGCATTGACCACAGGTGGAGGTAAGTGCAGTCGCACACTCACCCTCACAAAATTAATGACATAAATAAGAAGATCGTTTTGGCAAATATGAGTCGTTATTTCGATCTGCAGTGTAGAAGCCTAACAGGAGGATGTGATGTCTGATTGACCAAAGTAATTCTTTTTCTTATGAAATTACCTTATCACAATAACTCAACGGATATTATTGACACGGAGTCGTCATCCGTGTGCCTTCTGAATCCAGCGGTTTCCAACTGTTTTCTTCAGTCAATCTGGTTGAAGACCGAACTGTGCACCTTTTTACGAGTCGTAGTCTTAATTCAAAGACCTTTCTTTCCCATCGATTATCAGTCCTTCAAACGACGTGGCCTGTTTATTGTCTAAGTTTTATTTAAAAGCTTAAAGAATATTGTTTGTTATATTATCGAAAAACGAAATACATTTTTGAGGAATATTGTAGTAGTTTTCTGTTAACGGTACTGTACGTACGTGTACGTGTACTGTACGTTAGTTATTAGGTACTGAATGCCAATAGGAGCCTAATACTCCTTTAACAGCAGCTATGAGTTGTTTACTTTTTTCATTAAAAATATAAAATGTTCTTAGTTTGAATAATTTTAATTTGCTTAAAACATTTTTAGGCACAACATCATAAATTTACAAATAAATCAAATGCAAACGCAATACAAACGCTTGGTATGAAAGATTATGAAATTGGTGAGCATCTAAAACAAATTAATCACGACGTATCTTAACGTAGCCATCCTCAACGTTTTATACGTTTATCCATCTGTCACATAACAGACGATTAAAACAGAGAATTCATCGTCTAAATCCATTTAGGAGCAATGGCGCGATAAAGTCCCCCGTCATACATATTCTACATAATCGTAATCCAAAATGAGCGATTAGCGTCTCATGCCCAGCGTGGGCGCGCCTTTACATTATAAAGTGGTGTCACCATCTCTCTTGGAGCCAAATGCAGGATTAAAGAGTATCTTCACATTATCAAACCAAAGTCATTCTGTCAAAAAACAACCAACCAATATTAGTAGATCTCGCATAGCTACTCTATAGTTACGGTATCGCCAATCCAGTCTTTTGAGATAAAATTAAAGTTGTAAAACCCCTCCTGGTTTTGAGATTGCCGCGCCTTTGCGGGGATGCAGGTTCTAATTATTAAGGTAGAACTTAACTTACGGTAGGTTTGTATAACCTAATGATAATACTCCCTGTTACTCCATGAGTAGTACCACTTTCTTTCATAAGCCAGAGTTGTGAACAATTACGAGTTTCAAGTCAGTAAATATTAAGTATTATCTTTAATTTCATATTTTGTTTTGCTAATATGTAGTTTGCTAATATAATAACCTACCTACCTACCTAATATAAGTACCTACTTATATACTACCACACTGAATAACAGTGAATAAATACGAAAACTTCATGATGTAATATGGTAAAAGAAGGTGCAAACGAGGTAGCAACGAACAGTTTACTATTTTATTATTTCAATTCGTATTAATATACGATGATTTTATTAATATGTGATTGTTTTCATTCGCATTCCGCAAAAGCTTTGCATAACATTCAATGTTCAGGTAACATTTATAATTAACATCGCAATTACAGTAGAGCATTACTGTAATTATAAGGAGCTTTTACAATAGTTAAATTTAATTATGTAGGTAAATAGTTTTCATAAACTGTTTTTATAAAGTTATGTTCGCTATGTATTTCTCAATTCAATAATACTAACATTCCGAACCAAAAGAAATATAGTGTATAATACATAGTATATACATACATACATATCTCTAAACTTTTTGAATCAAAATAATAAATTAATTAACACCCTTGACCCTTAACCAAACGAACCCAAGCGATAAAATTAAGTTTTCCGGCATCCTAAATAAGCAAGTTCACATGGCAACACTACTCAAAAGAGACCGCTAACCTTGGTCGCTTAGGGTGAAAAAAAAAGGTTTTATCTTACACCTATGTAATTGTAACGCATGAGTCAGGTGACGGGCCGAGTACACTTTTTGTGATGTCGATAGCTGTCATGATTTCGTGTCACTGTCTCAGTATCCTATCTACGTACATTGTGACATTGCCGTCACGAAAATCTATATCTATAAAAGTTATATACTAAAATCTGTTGCCCGCGACTTCATCCGCGTTAAATTTATGATTTTTACACTCCCTCAGGATCCGTAATCGCAATCAAATGTATCCTAAGACCATCTCCATGTCTGAAACTACCTCTCTACTAAATTCAATGAAGATCGGTTGTAAGATATAGCCGTGAAGGTGTATCAAACATACAAACAAATTTTCGCATTTATAATATAAGTAAGATAAGATAACAAAAAAGTTGATTCCCCCACGAATCCACTTTTTTGTTATCTTATCTAAACTATAATATCTAACCATTTTTTCTCAATGCTTCATAATTGAATTTGCTTTTCTAATAGGTCACTAATCAAGAACTACTTTGCCGCACCTCTAAAGGGTTACAAAACCGGTTGGAGAGGCGTCAATCACGAGATGCCCCTGTCCAGCAGTAGACTTTTAAAGCCTTAAGAGCTTAAGGCTTAAAGAGGGACTAACTGACACTAACAGGTAAATTCCTAGTCTTGTTCAAAGATGGCTGCAGGTGTCCATGGGCATCAGTAGACACTTGTGACTGCATGCCCGTTTGCTGTTTTATTCACTTACAAATAGATGGTGAAAAAAGTACATTATTACAAAAAAAAATGCAAGTAAATCTTGTATTTCGCAATTTACCTAAACTTTGCTATCTTTGCATTATTTCTATACAAAAAATAAAACGGCCAACCACTCGTATATCGCCAAATTCCTCATACATATATTATCTATGTCAGTATTTCGTGGAAGTATTCGCCGTTTCGGCAAAAAGGCGGATGTAACTTGTGTTATATCTGCGATCATCGGATGCCACTGTGGGATACGTGACGCAGTGTACTGTGCACGAACACACAGATAATCTATGACACAACTTCAGATTACACTGTTTCAAGCTAAACTTTGCCCGCGTAAACAACCCGATTATACAAACCTTTATTCCTTATTCAATCTATGAAACACGTAAACAAAGGCAACTCATGAAAAAATGCCTTTGCCCCCTTTGATTATTTACCCCCATATTATTTCAGACATTTCTTTGCCATAATCATCTACACAACCCATCACTGGCCCATTACTGAGCATGAGTCTCCTCTCAGTATGAGCAGGGTTTAGGTCATAGCGCACCACGCTGGCCAACTTCGGGTATCTCTACCCGAATAGATATCTCTTTTTATTCTTATTCTTATTCTCTCCTAATTATAAAACTGTACCTACCAAATTCGTGTGTGTAGATTGGAAATATTTTAATTCGCATCGCTTTTCTTGTTGGGATGTGTACCATAACATCTATTTCATTGTTGGCTGTTTAGTTGCTGTTTGTCCTAAGTTTGTTAGAGGATCACACAACAATGTTTTACGATCGATTGATCATAACCAGATTTACAGCTTGATGACTACACGGTAAACGTGCGCGAACAATAGCCGATTTAAGGAGTTTTGGATTTCTGCATTTAATGCGGACGAAGTCACGAACAATCCATAGTTCTTCATAACTAAAGATCATAGTTGTCATGGAACTTAAAAAATTACTCACGGTTTTTCCTGTATTATAAAAAGTAACTCATTACGGCTGCGACTGTAAATTCTTATCATCAAAACAAATTACGGACGTGATGGCTGTGACGATATTATGATTTTTAAGTAAAGTTAAGAGTTTTTTAAACCTCGCAACTCCAAAGTGCTTCCAAATATTCTTCTGATAAACATTATATTGTTATAAAACATTCGAAAATATGTAATGTACAGGACCATTACTTACCACTACTAACCAGACTATCACTTACACCGACTAACAGGACTTACTGTCACTAATGGTCCTTCCCCCATAATCCTTACATTAACCGATACTGACCAACTACCATTCCAATTCACATCTCATATTACCTAGACGTACATCCCTAGTTCCTTTTACGGTCCTATTCGAAGATTGTCACAGATGTCATGGGTGGAGCTGCATGCATGCTCGTGTGCATTTGTGTGCAAAAAAAGAAACCGAACATTGTATTGCTTTCCTTTTTAAACAAATGATATCAATAATCATTTTATACGTTAGTATATTACTTTTAAAAACAGAGCGAGGAAATTCTGTTTAGAATATGAAATTGAAACTTGAATCGCGGAAGATACTCGTAGTCATCGAAACTTATAGCATACGCTCGCTGTTTTAAGTTAGAGTACATTTAATTTTGTAACATTCAATATAATTTTATAGTGTGGAAACTTTATTTATTTTTATGTTAATTGGCTAGTTTATGTGAAGGAATAAATGTTATGTTGGACGTAACGATGGCATTTAATACCTGCCACGTAATTCTTCTTACAGTACACGTTCTACTATTCATGTCTGAAGAGTGTAAACGAGGATACAAGTTATAATAATATGTCCTGGGGGTTTAGTTAGCTAAGTCTACCTTAGGGTCTTAACTTTATGCGCGTTTATGATCAACGGCAGGTAGAACCAGTTTTAGTACTTTCATGAGTTCGACCTGATTAGATCTCTCCAGTCTCTAGCGGATTAAATTAAAATTTTCTGTTTCCTATTTTATAGAAATACTAACTGTTGGCCGCGACTTCGTCCGCGTTAAATTT
>DWLO01001539.1:0-14649 GCA_018245335.1 Dalla quadristriga
TGTTTTCTGTGTGTGTCCGCCACCCGCACCACAGGGAATAATAGTGCGGGGGAGTAGTGGTTAAGCGTTTAATTATTTAATTATTGACTCCAATTTTAATATCCCAGACAGACACTTATAATATTATTATATACACTTAGTTATTGGTAAAATCCTTATTTCAGAGATTTAAATATTTTATTCGTGCTGCATACATGGGTCGATGCTTTCCATTTGAATTAATAATAATATAACTCGATTTAGGCCGCGCGCTGAGCTAATGTTTACACTCAATACTTGGTCAATATTAACCTTAATGGAGATAGAAAGGTACGAAGATCATTCATATCATTCGCATTGCATTAAACCTACGGCTGCGAAGACGTAAGTGAAAATTAATTTAAATATATTTCGATTTAGATTGATTTTATTTATTCAAACTAATATTCACAGCATTATGCAATTAAATCTTCCTTATCTTATGCTACTTTACCTTATCCGGCAGCACGGATTGCCGCGCGAAGGATTATGAACAAGTCTAACGACAATACAGGACCGACTGTTTAAGTACTCCTGAAGTACAGAATTCCAGAAGAATTCAAGAAGTTCAATTTCGAAGGTCCAATGCTGACATAGGATTGCATGCTGACGTTTAATCACATAACAGCACTTAAAAACACCTTATAATTTGTAGCGTATGGTAACACATAACATAAATACACCTTGGATACGATTTCCGCTTTCTGTCGGGAGCGAATGTCGCTTCAAGCAAGAATGTAGATAGGCAATCAAAAGGATTATATCTAAGATGGCCGCACTAGTGAAACCACTTTCACGCCGTAGCGAATTTCGTAACTAAATGTTCTTAGGCCTGTTCCGTTTCCTACTGCCTTTTTTTCTTTTTTCCAACCTACACTACCTGTCTCGACCGGAGTCTTAAAGTAGTTAAACAGCATACACTTAACGTACAATACATACATCTCGTTCCGAAGTGATACAAAAAGGAAAATCCAAACCGCTATATGCAGGAACTCGTTGATGTCTCAGGATTAAAACTACAAGCCTATCCAGGTCGCCGTGAACCTATCTGCTTAACTGCACTGCAGAACCACTGTCCATTGAGTCTGCAGTGAAGCACATCAACTACGAGGGGTCTGGAGATCCAATCCAATGCGCAGTTTTGCAGTCAGTTTGTCTATTCTGCACGGCGGGCAGGGTTGCGGTCTGCGGCGGCACGCAATGAACGGGCCTAGCGCAGAGTGGCGCGCTCCCCCAGCATGGGCCACGAGGCTCCAGTACACTGACCTGGTCGGCGGGAGCGGGCAGGGTGGCTGTCTGCGGCGGCACGCTCTGCACGGGCCGCGCGGGCTTGGCGGCGGCGCGTTGGAGCGTGGCGCGCTTCACAGACACCATCAGCCATACGTCCTCCACGCGTTGGGCCACCTGCCAACAACATTTTGTATATATATAAATCATAGTGGCACTTTTTTCGAATTGGCACGAAGTATACCTGCAAGTTATTGCCCATTGCAGCTCATGAACGGACAGGCATAACATACTTCGAACAGAATCACCGTTCTATCACAAGTCGGTCGCGGTCGCTCTCATTTTGTGACCGCACCCGAGACTGCTTAGTGCAGTAGTATCTCTCGGAACTCATCCGGCGCGGTGAGGCCAAAGCTCTTGGTGTCTTCCAGCATCCCGGCTGTGGTCCTTAATAGCTGACGTATCACTGGAAACGTACCTGCGCGACCAAAGCCCTCGTCTCCTGCGTGGCGGACTGCAGCAGCATCTCCCGGAACTCCTCGGGCGCGGTGAGGCCGAAGCTCTTGGCGTCTTCCAACAGCTTGTCGACTGCCACCAGTCCTCCCTCACCAGCCAACAGCTCCACGCCCGTCGCGCACCAGTCGTTCGCCTATGCAAAAATCGAAAATATAAATAAACACTTTCACACTTCCAAGACATACACACATTTATCTTCATTCACATACATTTATCTTCCTAACAAGGTCTGCTTCCGGTCGGTACGGCGTTGATGCCGGTTACACTTATACAAGAGGCGTCTACCTCAGTCTTCAGGGATAGCAACACATCTGTGACCAGACCAGCTTCGAATAGGACAAATACCAAAGAACAGTAATCAATCAACTTATATTGTTATTAACACATTATACTAACACGACTAAATATCTAATTAAATGTCCTTCATACAGTCCTATTTAAAAAAAAAACTCAACTGAAACAATAGGAAGTTACTGTCTTTGCTCCTAAATGACTCGCATGTCTGCCCCGGCCGGGACTCGTACCCGGACAGAGAGCTTGTCAGTCAGGGTAGTGCCAACGGGCCACAGAGTTTTGTTAGTTGATCTAAGCACTACATTTACCTTGTCTATCCTGTCCATAAGCTCCCTGGCCTTCGTCAGCAACAGGTTTCGTTTTTGTATTTTTTCTAATAATAAAGCACTCGTTCGCCTTAGCTCCTCGCATTTCGACTCTATGTGGTCAACCGAGCTTAAAGGGTCCTTCATTAAGGTTTCACCTGCAAAAATACCACACTAATAATCTTTATCGTACATGCACATGCATGCCTTCAACTCACTGGCACCCCAATGCAGATAACGGGTATCTCCGATCGGTAGGAGACAACCCAACAACTAAACGCAAGATTTAAAGATGATTTCTGAGCTCCGTGCCGGGAAATTTAATAAAAAGTCGTTTCTTGTTGTTTTTACCAAATTAGAATGATTTATGTGACATAATTTTTGATGTCTGTATAACTAGGTAAAGATACAACAGCAATTTTTATTAAATTTTCCCGCCATTGCGTGGAACAATCACCTTTTTTTTTAATTTTCTCTTCTGGTGACGATGGTGTCGCACGTCTTATGCATTTGCCAATGCCAAGTTTAACCTGTTTAACAACCACCATAACCATAAAAATCTCAAGTGACCATAAAGAAGTTTATTTTCTTACCGTCTTCTATAACAGATGAAGCGGTATCAAGATCACAGTTGCATAGTTTCTCGAAGTCATTTGCCTCCAGTATGAGCGAATCCACTCGGATAGCTGTCTCGCCAACCTCGGTCATGTCACACGCTGTCTTTAGATGCCCATCTAAAGTTGCCTGGGTAAATACACAAACTTTTAAATTTGATTTATGGTTTTTGTTACTTTTGTTATTGAATAAACTGAAAAAAAAATCATTGATCATATATTTTAATCGACTGTGGTATCAAATAATAAAATAAAACATAAAATTGATCTTCTTTGTAGGTAAGTATTTAATGCAAAATTATTAAATTAACTCTTCAAACTTTATAAAAAAAAATTGTCATTGGCCATGTACATTAAAAAACAACAATTTGACTGACAGTCAACATCAGTTCCTAATAATCTGTCAATCAACGTCGTATTAAAGATATACTTCGACAATCTAGTTTAATATTAAATGATATGTTTAATTGGTGAATATAAAGTACAAATTAATATTTCATAATGACTTTGGACATGATATGCAACTTTCGCAAATGCCGAAGATCTCTGGTAAGGCAAGCCTGGGTCACTACATGTTCACACGCATTTTGCGTAGAGCACGGCAAGCGGGAATTTAAAAGAAACGCAGAAAATTCATTAACGTGTCCAGCATGTGGAACTGAGCTTCGTGACAAATTCGATGTGATCCAAGCTGATCTCAAACCTTGTGAAACATTCAAATCAATAGTTTTAGCGGGTATGAAACCGGATATGATCATGGACATCGCTATGAGGGCAATGTCATTTTGGTCTTATCAAGTAGAACAAGAAACTCTATACCAAGAGAATTTGGCGAAACATTCAAGAGATAAACTTCAGTGTTCGGAAGAAATAAACACATTAAACGTGCAAAAATTAAAAGCGGAGCTAGAGACATGCAAACGAAAAATAGTTTCGCTGCAAACTGAATTTAATAATAAAAGAAAACAGGCGGAGGACTTGACGGCACGATTGGAAGATCAAACGAGAAAAATACAAAAACTATCGTTCCAGCTCGATGCACAGAAGAGGAAAGACATTCGCACTAATTTCGAAGACAATCACGGTAACCAGGAGAAGTGTATGGATATATCGGATTTAGTAGGCCATAGGGCGGCTTCGGAAGCTTTTATTTTCAGGCCAATCAAAGAAACGGCCGCTGCACATCGAATTTCTTCCCCCAAGACACCAGTATTTGATTTCCGACACAAAAATAAACATCCAGCATTTCAATTTCGACCCGTGGTGCCCTCCTAACGTTAAGTTTATATTAAAGTGAGCATTTAATTGTAATCATAATTAAACGTATTACCTGCATTTGTTTAAAATTTAATAAAAACGTCCGAAATTTCAACCAATGATTTAATTTCGTGGAATGTTTTTGCCAGAAATTATCGAATTGTCTTTCAGTCTCTTCGAGTTGCACCAGTAATCTGCAAATAATGTTGGAAATAACAGGTATTTTATTGATCGTTGCAGTTCAAATGTGCTTTTAGATTTAAAATAAACATTTCGTGTAAGCTTAAAAGGGTTTCATTGCCAAAATAAGGGATAATAATATAACCATTACCTTTCTACAGCAGCCACATGGCTTATAATATTATAAGTAAGATTTGGTTTTCGCACTTGCAACAGCAATTCTTCGCCTTGCGTAGTTGCTGACGATAGTTCATTTTTTAAAGCTTTATACCTGAAAATATAATTCGTTTTTAACGATGTCTCCATAAACGCGGCATTATTGTTTTCAGCTATATTATATCTACCTAGATTCTTGACAGTCTAATAATTCTTTGGTTTGTGTCGGATCATTTCCCATGTCACAGTCCACTATCTCGTGCATAAAGTCGTCCAGTTTACTCGAAATTTCTTTCATGAGCGTAGAAAATCTCTCTAGAGCCTGTAATATGAAAATAAAAGTTAATTTATATTGTTTAAAGTAGATTTTTCATTGCTTTACAATTTATTGTTCTCAGTATTTCATAAGGCGGTCTGCTCTATATGAAATTCCCAAAATATCCACAACAGTGTTTCAGTGCGCAAGAATAAATCATCATTGGTGTGTGTATGTATGTATGTATTTATGATATGACTCTTTTCTCTTCTCTTCTCTTCTTTTCGGGTGTCGAACACGCAAAGAAAACAACACAATTTAACACCCAATACCCAAGCACAAAAAAATAAATGTCTGCCCCGGCTGGAGATGGAACCTGGGAACCATAACTCGTCAGTCAGGTAGGTGTCTCTGACCAACGCTTCCCGGAGCCGTCAAATAGTAACTTAATATGTACCGCTTTACTTCAATAATATTGTTCATCAGTATCTTAGGAACAATTTATATAAAACTTTTGGACGTTAAGTAGGTAATGTCAATAGTTAATCAACGAAAAAATTGTATACTAAAGTAATACCGAATAAAAAACCGAATGAATAAGTGAAATGGTCACTTTAATAATCTGTGATTATGTACCCAAATACAGTCAACTGACGCGTTTATTTTTTAATTTATATTTTTCGACAGTGAACAAAAATGTTACAGCATGTCATCCTGTGAAGTCAGCTGTTACACCGCCGCAATGCAACCTCCTTGTGGTGTTTAATATGATAGCTATTTATCCAACGTTTAAAGCAGTTCCTAAAGCTAAATTTCCTAATAAACCAGTAATTCATCACTTAAATTAATGATTATAAGTAAGACCAATCATTATCTCTTTTTTTTTTTTTATGTATCTTTTGGACTTACTATCCGCTGCTGGATCCATTCGGAGTGCGAGTACTGCAGCTCCCCGCCTAGATCAGGGGTCAGCTGCGACCGGTCGAAGTGCTCGTACAGCTCCTCGAGGCCGGAGCACACGAGCACCCGAAAGCGGAACTCCTCCTTGAACAGTTTACTGCTCACTTCAGACAGCGCCTTCTGGAGGAAGCTGGCTGGTCGCAGCACGTACACCGCGTGGATGATGCCAGGGAAAAACTCCTGCAATTTAAGTTGGATTGCGATCAGTTGGTGATCAAAATAATATCGTCTGTTAAATAGAAAAGTGACATTATTAAAATTTTTTGAAAATTAATACTATTAATAGCTAAAGTCTAATATCAACGGTCAATTATGTGGAAAAAAGTCTTTTCTAGAATTTTACATGAAAGGCTGATGTTGCAAGAGTCATTTCATGCCATATGGTTATCCGCCATTTTAATAAATTAAATAATTAAAATAAGTTCAAAAGATAGAAAAGCAAAAAAACGTCCTGTAATCTTTTTGAATTATGCCACTTATCTATTTAACCGACGATATAATAAAACATGTATCTAGGTAACTTTGCATGAGTATAAAGCCGGGGTTACATCGAGGCGCACACGGCGGGCTCGTTATGATGGCTGGATCAAAAAAAACATATCTTCGACAGGCTATGTTACCGAGATAAAACCTTATTACTTCGACAGGCTATGTTTCCGAGATAAGACCTTATTATTTGTGCTGAAATAGTACAATTAGGTACCAAAATTTGGTAAAATTCATACTTAAACTTTCAACACCTCGGCGATGGAACCGCGGCGTAATACTTAACACTAGCGAAAATAAATTGAAACTGTAACGCTTTACGATGTAAGCATCTTGCGAATCCAGTTTAATTTCGTTTTACATTACATTACTAAAGGAAGAATAAACAAAGGTGATTCTTTTCGAACCCTGCCTTTCACATCTCTCACTTCGCACAGTCGAACATTTTCAATTACTGTAAAAGTCTAGGTACAATACAATACAATAACTCTTTAAACTCACAGATATCCTAAGTAACGCTGCCTTCACTGAATTCCATCTGTCTTTTCTTCGATCTATTATTATGTGGAAACCCATTTCAGCTTCAAGTAATCTGAAAAATTGAAATTATATAAGTAATCTAGTACTATAGAACTACTGGGAATCTTTTAACTTTAACTTGGATATACTGAAACCAATGATGTTTCCTGAAACAACAGATTTACTTACTTTACTTATTTAGATTAACATGACACGACAAGATAGGTCTAGATAATTGCCGGACGTGTATTTAGCGTGTTCGTTTGGTTCTCCTTTTTATTCTAACAATAAAAATACAATGCCTTAAGAGTAATGCACTGCGTAACATACTTCGGATAAGTATAATTGCAGCCATTTCAGTTTCGTTCCGTTCTGTTAAACGAGCATGCATGCCTTTTATGTTGGCTATGCTGGATTAACGCCTGCGCTTATAGCTATGCTAGCGCGCATGAATGTGTGCGCACCTTTATTCCATTACACCGCTTATTATGACACTCTTTTTTCCCGGTATTGCGTTTTACAAAGAATTCCGATTGTCTCGAAGTAATGCTCACATGTCTATTATTGTTTCGTTACAGTATACGATTGGTTTTATATTAAAAAAATACGTAGGCACACTGCACGATCGTCGGTAAATGGAAACATTCATTCTTATCTGACTGTTCGTTTTTCTTTTTAGAAACCGCGCTGTGGCTTTAATTAGCACTGATATAGGCCATGGATTTAACCTAGATTCTACTGATACGGACGGCTCATTTGCCATGATATTAGGGCAGCCATGAACGAGGTGTTTGTTTAGACTTTTATAGTGCTTTTTCTCAAACAGCTTTGCGGAAAGCGCGCTCTTATCTACTGATAGGGAAAATTACTAGGTATCTGGTTTATTAAGAGCGATAGGCAATGTTAATCTAGATTCGACGAGCAACACTAGCAGCGTTTTACTTTATAAAGGGATTACGGTAAATACAAGTTATTTCCGTATGTACCTACCTAGGTACATCTTTTCAGGGTTTCGTCTAGCAATACTTTATTGTTCCCACTCGGATTCACAAAATGTCCTGCAAGTAGTAGTACTATCTACATGGTTTCGCAGACACACATACACACACACACACACACAGCACACGCCACCGCAGAGACCGATAAACGGCAAAATTTTTGGTAGTTACTTATCGTGTTTTAAATAATTTTAAACAAATAAAATCGTTTTCTTTCCTTTTTATATTTTGAAAATTGGAGCGAATCTTTAAAAATTACGACTTTGTATTTGAAGGAATGATTAATCATGATCTATCGGTCTTGGCACGTGTGCAGTTTGCAAAGGTTGATCCGCGAACGGAAGCTTTAATAAATGGGTATGTTGCCTTCGCAAGTTTTGTGACCCGATTTCATACTCTGACCTACTCAGAAAGCGTGCGTCGAAACGTTTTATTATCAAGTTATCTACAAGTAGATTAGGTCCTATATATCGACCGTGTGTGTTGTGCCTCATCAACACACGCGATGCATTCACATTACTACAAGTGTACCCCTTTCAGATGCTACTATGGACCTGAAGTATACAAAAGATACCTGCTGGGTCGTTGAAATTCTACTAAAGCAATCTAACAGCGCGGAGCTGCTTTGAGGTAAATATCATTTGCCCACTGGAAAATAGTTGAACCCTATTCAGTGCAAATATGTAATCTATGGGTAGATATAAACTACATGTAAATAAAAGAAGAGTATCTAAGTAGGACGAGCAAATTAACTTAAACCGGTTGTCAACGAGATATCGAATAGCAAGACAATAGTATTTATCCACGAGCTGCTTAGTTACAATTTGCTTATAAGGCATTCCGGTATAGACATAATAATACTTTTCGAAACTAAGGCACACACATTATTGTGGTGAAAAATGTATTCATATCCCCGGCTAATAGTCATTTGGTGTCCCACTTGAAACCGCGCTAAGTGGTCGCCTGGTTACGCACTAGAAACCAAATTACCCTGTCATCTGGTTAAGAACCTGAAACCAGTTTACTCTGTCTTCTGGTTGCGAACCTGAAACCAGTTTACTTTGGCGTCTGGTTACGGACTTGAAACCGGGGTACATGCGAGTCTGGTTACGTACTTAACGTAGTCGTCTGGTTAAATCTGGTAAGTTTAGTGACTTGAATTTGACTTACGAGGGCACAGAAGTGAGGTAGAGGAGCAGCCGGCGGTACTCGGATGGGGACAGAGTGTGAAAGTTGTTGTTGTCGGGGAAAGTGATGAGCGGGCGGTGGTCGCGCGCCAGCCCCCCAGTGGCCAGCGCGTACTGCGGCAGGAGCAGCTCCCCCACACTCCGCCCTTCGTCATTCTCGCTTCCGCACCCGTCGCATTCCGCTTCTGAAAGGTTAAACGATAAAATTTACCTATATTTTTCATCATAGTGGTCGACGATTGGTCAAGCTTTCGACCTTCTACTCGGAGTATCGGAGGCTCCGAGGTTCAAACCCCAGTGACTTTTCAAAGTTGTGTGCGTTAGAACCAACTTAATATCACTTGCTTTAACTGTGAAGAAAACATGACGAGGATTCTCCATCCATTCATCCATCAGCCTTTAGAGGTTCTCTGCTGGACATAGGCCTCCCCTAATCGACGCCACACCGACCGGTCCTGTTCCTTCTGAGTTCAGCTGTTTCCAACTGTTTTCTTCAGGTCGTCAGTCCACCTTGTCGAAGGGCGGCCTGTGCTCCTTTTTCAGAGCGTATGCGATCGCGAGGCTTCCCCTTGGTGGTCTATGGCCTTAACCCTTCTCATTCTGAGAAATAACACTTGGTCAATAGAAGAGAGGTGAAGGGTGATTATGATTAATCAATAACCAATGGTCCTATGCTGAGTGCGGTGCCTATTTTGCTTAATAACTATAGGTATAAGTAAATGAATTGTTGTATGTTGCGTGTTAATGTTAAAAGCTATATAAATGCTTTTTATTTTATACTGCTGGGCACGGCCCTCCTCTCCAAATGAAAAGGGTCAGCCATCGTCCCGCAAGCTGACTAAATGTGGTGGACATACTTTGTAGCATCGATGTTCTTAGGTTCATAAAACCAGCGAACGGAAAAAGCAGTCGCTGCATAAAACGCATTAGGAATAAGAATTACTGATGTTACACATTGAATATTTGACACTGAATATTTCCAATCCAACGTAGGTAACTTAAAAATTTGAATCAAGCAGTGACTGGCGTATGGATCCTGATTGCTGAATGTACTTTTCAGTTGGCTGTTGAATAAAGTAGTAGCTAAAAGTTTCCATTTCGATATAAAGTTGAAAAAAATCTAATATCACAAGAATATTGAAGGGTTGCCAGTCGTCTATAGCCTTTATTACATTTCTGAGAACGCACGGCTCCAGTGAACTGTGTGTGATGCTGCAATTCGGAAAATTGGAACACGGCAATGCAGGCATGACTATAGCCTGCTATTTAATCGTCCATGCTATAGCTAAGACAAAAGATACTTCTCCGTGTAAGACCAATTGCGAGGCGACCAACTCAGTCCTCAGGGATAGCAACGCATCTGTGACCGACTTCGAATAGGGCAAATACTAACGATTGCTAACTAGGTTACGTATATTTACCGACGGGATCAACTTCCACTAACAGCCCTATCTCCCAGTCCTGTTACTAACAAATAATAACCAACAATAATGCAATAATAATAACGACGACTCCGTGGCGCGTTGGTTAGCGACCCTGGCTGACGAACTGTGGCTCCTGGGTTCGATCCCCGCTCGGGGCAAACATTTATGATGTAGATAGATGTTTGTACTCGGGTCTTGGGTGTGCAAAATTGTGTTGTTTTCTGTATATGTCCGCCACCCGCAACACGGATTCCTAGTGCGGTGCTGTGAGTGTGGAAGCGTTTATTATTATTTTTATTTATTTTACTAATATTCCTATTATCACATTTCCCTAACAAGACTAAGTAACAGTCCCTCGCACAGTTCAATTGGAGGTTTGTTACAGGTGTCAATGGCCAGCTGTGGTTGGTGAGACTACAAGCTCATTTGTTATTCTTATCAAACACAAAAAAACAATAGGCTCAAGGCGCGATATCTAATTCGTTAACATTTAACGGCAACATAAACTATTGGTTTAGAAACATCCATTGAATATCTGAATAATAACATATTATTATTATACTTAAGAAGGTTCGGTTCTCAGATGCCGATCCGCAAACTTTTTTCAATATGTATACAAAATACCCTCAAGTAATGGCAACCTTCTTTATGCCCGAATCAACAAAGAAAAAGCTATTTACAACCAGCCACGAAACGCATGACAGGAATTAATTGGGACATATCCGTCTCGTGAAGGAAATTCGTACAAAGAAACTTCCTACGGCCAATAAATCAAGCGGATTTAACGATAGGGTTTTTACGGACTAGCTATGGTAAAGAATCACTTAGGAAGCCCTTGTGTGTGTATGTTTACACTAAATCTAAGTATCGATTTGTTACTTGTTGATTGATAGCTTGTTACTGTTTTTGGTTTGCTTCGGTTTAGTATTCAATTATCCGTTTAAAACAGACGATACTTGGCCCGCTGCGCTGCCTTTGTAAGAATCCCACAATCCTACAGAAACCGTGAATTTTTCCGGAAAAAAAGTAGCCAATATCATTCTCCAGCCCATTCACAATCTCTATGCACAAAATCACGTTGATCCGTCGCACTGTTGCAACGTGAAAGAAGGACAGACAAACAAACACATCTTACTAATATTAAAAATGCGAAAATGTGTTTGTTTGATACGCCTTCACGGCTAAACCACACAACAGATCTTCATAGAATTTTGCAGAGTTGATGAGTCACGGATAAGGTCATGGGATACTTTCGATCCAGAAAACATATCCTATGGCAATGAAACATCAATAATTTAAGGCAGACGAAGTCGCAGGCAACAGTTAGTTTATAAGTAAGTATTTATAACTTATTAGCCCCGTTCGGTGACGCTGTAAAGGCTAGTAGGGCCAACAGTTTTCGAAAAGAAAACTTATTAGTATTAGTAAGTATTCCAATTACTTTTATGTTGAGCGCTTAGAACGATTTTTAAATTTGGTCCACAAATCTCTCCTTCTCCTTTCCTATACGGGCACAAGAATCCTTCGGTCGACACGCAATGCAAAAAATATGCTCCTATGCGGCAGTAAAGGCGTGACCTGCGTCGGTTAAAAGTTAAACGGTCTAACGGCATGCGGGACAGGTCGAAACGAAACGTCCATAAACTTAGCATCCCATAAAAACGTGAACTTTAAATAAAATTGTGAAAGCGAAATCGCTTCGCAATTTCAACGCTAGTAAATTAAATTTTATCAACGTGTGCCGAAGTCGTCGAGGCTCACTTGGCACCTGCAATCTGCATAACGAGTCGACTTTTAGCAGCGCTAATCTACATTTATTTTACACGTTTTCTCGTTAAAACCTTTTGAATTGACTTTCATCATTACTAGACCGAGCGTTTTGATAGATAGTAGATTGATAGAATAAATACTCTTTATTGTACACACAAAGTAATTACAGCAAATAATATACACAGAAGACACAGTACACAAGGCGGTATTATCGCTATAGAGCGATCTCTTCCAGGCAACCTTTGGGTGAAGGACATAATAGAAGAAAAGGTAAGCTAGGGTGTACAAATATGAAGGACTAATAAGATAGTTGAAAAATATTACATAAATACTAATAACACACATAATTACAAATACAATAAGAAATGACATATACTTAAAGTAAGAAAATAGTCATGTAGAGGTCATGTCAGTCATGTCAAGTAGTGGCGTTTAACTTGAGTCTTGAAGGAATCAAGGGACTCAGAACGCCGGATATATAAGGGCAGAGAATTCCAAAGGCGGACAAAAGTGACGGTTGATGTCTCTGATTAGTATACATTTGTAAATAGAAACATTTTGAAATGAAGAAGGTACTAGCCGAAGGTCAAATACGCCGAAATTCGTGCCAAAATAAACCTATTTAAACAGAGAAAGCATTTCATCTCTGTTCACAATTTCCAATCTCAAATTACACCGATTTGTGTTCTTGATTCAAATGTTTTATCAGATCGTCGTGGTCGGCTACAAAAGGCAGCTCGCGTGTTTAATCGCCATTAGTCAGTTCGTTCAGTCAGCCCCCACAAAATTCACGAACAGAGAACGAATTAGTAGGTCGGGTTCTAATCGCATATGCCTGTCTCGTCGTAAAAACGTGCTGGAACACCCAGTTACTATTAGCCTGAGTGGAAATCTTATTAGGCGGGCATTACCATTCCGAAAAGAAGACGTGTTTATGTAATCAAAGGAGAAGACATTATTATCTCAACTTTGTCTACATCTGTTGAACCTTCCAACTTTTCCTTTAGGACGCAGTTATTCGTGCGGCTTGGCTGATTTAACTTGATCATTTTGTTTTGATTAGAACCGTGACAGACATACATACTTACTTATAGTAACTACACATTTATCTTATCTTTGCTTATAGACACCAAGACACCAATGTTACCAAAGACAAAGGTTAAACGCCAAGGTACTTAAATCGGAAGTATCATTCCCGTAAAGTACAGCATTTCCTTAATAAAAATACTTTCGTATGAAAAATACAAGATATGTATATGGGTTGGATATAATGTCAAATACATATCTACAAATTCAGTTTAGTTCTAAAATGATTTCACTTTCCAGCCAAACATTGGCATGCGGACGTCTGCCTCCCGTTGCCAATGCCAGTGGACTCAAGAAAAACAAAACATAAATCTCTGCCAAGCGTGCCAATATCATTCTCAGAAGTCAGCTTAGACGGTGAAATAATTTAAGTACTTAATTGCATTTTGTATGTGGTTGAGATCAAAGAAAATCTGTTTTTTTTTTAAACTGTTACTATTATTTAAGAATATCCCAAAATAATGTTCCTACTAAAAATGCACCAAATTATAATGATAACGCTTAAACTGCATATTAGGTATTGGACTTACTGTCAATAGTTACTTCATGGACACCTGTAGAAATAGGACATTCCTACAGGTGTCCATGAAGTCGGCGGCCACTTAGTCTTGTGACTAGTTGTGTGACCGCTGCGTGCTTGTTTGTCACTATTTTAATGAAAACTTTGTCTTAATGAAGTTACGAGCTACGAATTAAGCTTCACCCTAAACTACATTTCAATGTCAACTATTCACAAATTCCCAATTTTTCGATCCATAGATCCGTTTCGATGGGGTCAGGTTAAACGATTAGAAACCGAATGATTGGGCAATGTGACATTCGCAGGCCGGACGTGCGTAGGTCTCACCTAACGTTCGTGAATACAATATACAAAACAACCTCACGAACATTGCATGGGTTTTGTAAATAGATAAAATACACCTATATTCGATTTATCAGTTCGTTCTATTTGAAGATCTAACAGTAAATGTTTTCCTCCATTCATAAATAGGTACAATAGATAAGAAGCTAAGTTGACCAGGATGTGTATTTTTAACATGTAAAATATTTACTGTACTCAGAAGTGAAATATTTAGATACGACTTTGTATTTGACCTTAAACAGGAAAAACTGTTTTGTGAAAAACGTTTATAGTTCATCATACTATACGATTAGTGATCCTGGGGGCCTACCACAACCTCTTAAAGCAGTATTATTTTAATATTACTTTGACTTTTCATACCACAACGTACTTAAAGTTAGCTTATTATAAGCTTGAAACACTATTACATTGTAAGCAATTTTGACGTCACGTCATCTGAGTAATCATCTGAACAAAAAAATAAATGTGAATGTGGTTTTTGTCTTGCCCTTCTTCCACGCTGCAGCAGAGCGATGGGTCGACGTAATTTTTTAC
>DWLO01001540.1:0-14648 GCA_018245335.1 Dalla quadristriga
CGGTGCGTGCCTGGGATTTGAACCCCGGACCCCCCGAATACGAGGCCGAAGTCTTAACCACTAGGCTATCATCGCTAATCGTACTATCGACAGATATTATACGGGTATACTCGAACCAACACTTCCTCCGTCGAAGATCATAAAAGATCAGGGCGACCGAGTACTGTTAGAACTACAAAGTCTATTAATGCTGTAAATATTATATTAAGTATATATTATATTGAATCCGACACTTTGTAACTATTTCCTAATGATTTCAAAGATACGGTAAATATTAATTTTAATGTCAATTAATGTCAGTTAATTTTAATTTAATAAATGTAATATCAGGATATGTAAGTATAGAATAAGTGAAGTTGAAACGCTTGGCGCGATGCGACTGTACACAAAGGCAATTTTACCGATCCAGGTCTTAACGAAAGGCAATTTAGCAGTTTACGCCACATGTGTTCTGTGCCTAAATCGTTTCGAAAGGGATAATTGTGATAAACGAATGTCTTTATCCGTGATTAGGGACAACGGTTTACAGAATTTATGGACATGATCGTAGCTGGTAAAATCGATAGCTCGGTTTTTCTTACGCCTATTTTAGTGAGTACACAGATATATCATTATTATTATTTTATTCTTTATTGTAAAAACCTTAAAACTAGAACCACAATGGGCAGACTTCATGCCTAATGGCATTCTCTACCAGTTAACCCTAGTGATGGTGAGAGGATGTGGTGATATACCTACATTTTAACTTTTTTTATAAGCCCATATACTAAATGGAAAAAAAAACCCGCTCCGTCTCATATTACCTTTTTCCTTAATAAAAACAAATGCGTTATAGTGTTGTTTTTTTTATTTTTTATTTTATTGATTATGATTTTATACACGCTGATTTTAATATACAGGGACCATGGAGCTATATATTTATATAATAATTATAATACATCATTATATTAACAAATTTATTTCGTTAAAAATTCAAATTAGTAAGTATAGTATAAATAAATATAATACAACTAATATAACGAACAAAAAAAAACACGTTGTTTGTTGCAAAGATACAATATACATATAATATACAATATATATATAGGCGTTATAGTTATCTTATAAAGCTCTAAGTATTTTAAGAGTCAATTAAACGTGCTACAGATATCGTATAAATGCGTGTCTAATATCAAAGCAGTTTCTGTTTAGTAAAGCAAACAAACCAAAAGTGCGTCATTTTTCTCGAACGGCTATAAAGTTGAACTCCTGATATAAAACCCAAAGAGCTTATTTTGTCACGTGGTTCAAAAATTGCTCAAAGTCGGTGGGTACTAAGTTAAACAACAGGCGAGGGCATAACTCAAACAAAACGTATACTAATTCCCCACGGCAACAAACTTTGAAAAAACCGCGATTAAAATGAAAACTTTACCGCGGCCATAAATCAAAGGCAAACGTGAAACGTGTTACAAACGTGATAAAGTTATGTTCCAACGTGAGGGATGATTCGCATTCGCTAGGTACCCATGCAATGGACTATTTGACTTGTTTCTGGAAACCATCTTCCATTATTTAGTGGTGTTTATGAGCCCTCAAAAATAACCATATTTTTTAATCTGTTGTGTATTTCTTTCAAAAATAGCAAATCAAAATGCGCCGTTTCAATACCCCGCCCAAACGCTATCTTTTTTATATTTTTATTGCCTAGTTTTAAGCTCAGGCTGTATTAAAAAATGTCGGAGCTACCTGACCCAGTAGATACAGGCTGCACTGAAAATCAGTGTTACAGTACCTAGTACTTACTAGTTCAACACATACACTTGAACACATACATCTACATATGAAACAAAGTCACAAAATCGTGTTAGTTACACCATTTATAACTCAAGAACGGTGGACGGATTTTCATGATTTCTTGATTTGTTGGATTTTTCTCTGCCGGGAATAAGAGAATAACTATTAAAACATTTGAATTAGGAAAAAAATCATTAAAGATTAAACAAATTGACGACGTTTGGTTTGTCACATATGCTTTTTTAAACCAATGATCCGATTTCGATGAAACTTTGGTTATTGTTATGCGCACACCGACGAGAATATCTTTAGTTGGTAAAAAAAAATTACCTACCAAGGAAAGGGCAGGACGACGTCTGCCGATCAGCAAGTTTATTATTAGGAACATACCTACAGTTTTATACAAAATAGATACTACAGTAGGTAGTATTTCTTGGTAGATAGTCGAGTTATTGTCTACGTGACTATCCTGTTACGAATGAATCCCGATTTGTAGCGGTTTGTGTTTGACACAGTGAGGTTGCGTGCGAGTGTTAACGTTAACACTAGCACCAGCATAAATACACATTTAGCGAAGACAATAGTTAAGCGTCGGGCTGAGGCTATTATAAGGCAAGACACATTAATTCTGAAGGTGGAACAATTGCGGCGACCAGCTTCGTTAGACCGCAAGCGACACGTGTAATGAGATAAAGTTACGGGCGCGCCAGCCCTGCCCTGGAACAAAGGTCTTCATCGCTTCCGAAGCCGCCATCTGAACAATACGCGACCGTCGCCATACAACTTGTGTTGTGACATATGCCCTCCGAACTAGCTTTGTGTATAATTTTTTTGCTATCGGTACACCTAATCTTAGTTCTGGAATTCTATATAATAATATATACAAGCGAACTCACTCACCCTCTTATTCTTATAAAACACAAAATCTCGAAAACGAATTGACCTATAAAGCTGAAATTTGGCAGTGTGGTAGTTTATATGAAGGAGACGTCAGTTAAGATCGGAAATACAAAATGTTACCCTTAAAGGGGTGAAATTGGGGTTGAAAAGTTGTATCAAACTCCTTCCTTTGGAAGGCTCAAGTCACGAACATTGGTATTTTTTCTAAACGTTATAATAAATAAGTTAATAAATAATCCAATGTTTTCAGAAAACGCTTCGCTTTTTGCTTTTAAATGTATGACTGATAGACAAGTTTAGCTTTAAGTGTTACAAGAAGATAACATAAAATCCTGACCCACAGCTCCATTCTCAGAAGACCTATAGATAAAATAATAAAATTAATTTGTAACATCCTTTTTATTATGTACCACAATACTCAAATAGTTACATTACTTTCAACACGTGGAATCAAATATAACGTAGATACCCTCACAAAAAGATAAAAAGGAAATAACGAAAGTACTCAAATAAAATATAAATTGGCATAAGGCTTTTCAAATCCAGTAACATCAGTTTCTACTGGAAGATCCTTGCCCAATATTTAAATGGCGGCAGAGCTTGAGAGCAACGGAATAAAAAATAAGTAAAATTTCTCTTTCTGAAAATAATGGCCCCTTCAGCACATCACGTCGTTAACTGAAAGCGACGACCTTAATAAATATGGATATAAATTATTAGTATTCTTCCCTTATTACACAAACAATATAAATCGACGATAATAAATTCTTACAAATACCGATCAACAGACAAACTTTTGGGCTTAAATTTCATATAATAATCCAATAAATAATTCTTAAAGGACTCGAGATAAAACAGGAAGGTTTCATACACAGATATCACATAAAAATGTATTATCTGGATATCACGTTATCAAAATTGCTCGAATATAGGAAGCACAGTATCGTCGGCCGCAAACCACGAGAGGCACATATTTAACGCTTCCAGCTTATCTCGGCAGGGGGCGCCCACACGGCACAGCACGTGCTCGTATCGAGCCTACCTTTCCACTTCCACTATTATCTATACTGTGCTAATGGCCCACATGGCAGAGGTGAATGGCTTCATCCCGTAACGTGGAGCGAGCAACACGGATACGATAGACGAGGATTGATGATACCCACACGAAGGAGTCTATTTTTTCGGAAATACGTAACCTTCCTATGCGGTAAAATATCGGCTGCGTAAAAATACTACCAGCATTTAGCTAAGGCCGGCAGTGGCGTAGAGCATAATGATAAATGTGGTCTCTTTTTTGAGGGGTTTAAAAGCTTTCATTTCCGCGGCGTCGTCGTTAGGTGTCAAAATATCGTCAAAATGTTCATGGCTCTAAGCAAACATAAAGATGCAGTTCTCAAATACACGTAAGGCCTCGGTAAAAAAAGTTCTCTCAAGAGAGAACGCAAAAAGATGCTCAGTCACATTCCTTTTAGCCGAGCTATTCAAACGGGGACTCGAATAACAGAAACATCGTACCAAGCATTTCATGTTGACTTCGGAGTTTTTGCACAAGAAATTGCTTTTTGTTAAAGATATTTAGGTACTTATAATTTCCATTAATTTGTATCCAACGTTTCAGATTCATAACATAATTATCCTACAGGATAACGAACTGAAACAATTAATTAACAAGCTATAGCTAGATATAGTCATACGGTATACTACAGCGGGCCGGCCGTGCGAGTTTCACCGGTGTCTGGTCTAGTCCATTACGATGAAACATGTTAGTCTAATTAATGGACACAGTCTATTATTGTGCGGATGCCACGTGTCGTGTGCGCGCTTAGTGTTCACTGTTTGCTAGCGCGTCCCTATATCACGTATAGGAAACAATGGGGTTAGGGGTAAACGGCGCTTTTATTTATGTGTTGTGTGAGCCAAGCTGATATTGCACTTCAATGTTTCCCGCTACCCTTTGATAGCTTTTCGCCGCAAAACCGAGTAATACATTATTTTTAAAAACTTTAGACTGCATAAAAGTATTTGTCAACTCGTTCACCGCGAGCTGCGCTGTTTACAATAGCTTTCTTTTTCGTTTGTTTACTTTTAAATACAAAAGCAATTTCAAACTTAGAGACGATCATTTAATTTTGTTGTCGATGTAGTCATCCTGTCCTGTATACTCGGGTGCTTTTGAAGACATACCTAGTTATTTAGGCGAGAGGAAATATTATGAGTTTGGCAAAGCGACTAGTGCCTAGGTGTCTGTCTGACTGTACTGTGTATTAAACATCATTAAAAATCTTTACTGATATTATAAATGTGAAAGTGTGTTTATTGGTTTATCCTTCTTCTTGCAACAAAGCGACAGATTGACGTGATTTTTTGCATAGAGACAGTTTATGGTCCGGAAAAATGCAAGGTTCCTGTGAAATAGATAATGAAATCTTACGCGAGCGGACCTGCGTTCAAAGCCAAATAGGACAAGAATGTATCACAAGAATAACTCTTCGAGTGGCAAGCTGTCTTTCCAGCAGCCGTCAACAATTTAGTTTCTATTTGTCAAATTACTACCACTAAAGGGGATAAAGAAATAAGAAGAATCGCCTGATATACGTAGAAGAAGTCCCGAAACTGAGATAGAGAGAGCTTCGTGTAATGGTTCAAATCAAAAAGCGTGTGGGATTGCCTATACTCAACCGTGCATTTGAAGAGCAAAAATTTCTTGAATAATAGAGTCCCTCCGAACGGTCAACAGTTTTTATCCTCGGACCGAAAGAACCAAATAAATAGAGTCTATTTATTTCGATAAGCATTCTCTATTATCTGCAGCTCGAATAACCCACCTATAGTCCGTCTTTCTAACTTGACTTATGACTACCATCGCCTCTGCGGTTTCTTATACTCACCGGAGTTTCATATATTTCAAGTGCTTCTACACGCGGAATAAGTTTGTATTAACTTCTTTTAGGGGTTAATTTAGAGCATTTTCTATGCGATAGTAACCTTAAGTACTAATAATACCCAGTAGTTCAGTAGTAATTGTTTTGCAGGTGTTAGATGCTATAATATGGTCTAAGGAACCTGTACCACCTACCACCGCCACTCCTATATCTGCCGTGAATTGTTTTGTTCAACAATTGTGGTGGGAAAGGTGTGGATGCCGGTTACACTTATACAAGAGATGACCACCGTAGTCCTCAGGGGTAGCATTGCTCTGTGACCAGCTTCGAATAGGACAAATACTAATGATAACTAACTGGGCGATTACTTTAAGGCTAACTTACACGAGCAGCCTTAACTCCCAGTCCTATTGCTAACGAATAGTAACCAATTAATATTCTTACTAACCTAATACTAACAGGACTAGATCTAATACTCCCTCGGACAGTCCTATTTGAGGCTTGTAACAGATGTCCATTGGACGTGAGCATGGTGGAACTGCATAGATAATTACTTAAACTCTTAAAAATAAAATCACATATTGAGTTTTTTTTTTCAGTGAAGTGCTCTTGCAGTCGGGTTTTATGTTTCTCTTTATAATTTAATTTATTTCAAACTTTTTAGTTTCATAAAATGGATATATACAATATAATATATGGCTGAATAACCCTAATAATATCCGAATATTAAATAATCCCTTGGGATGAGAGATAATCTAATAATAAACAGTCGCATTCATTCAATTGATATTTTACCCGCTAAAATTTATTTCATACAATACAAACCTTTCATCCCCTTTTCTAACCTTTATTAGGGATGATAAGAAATAAAGTAGGCCGGCCATATTCTCTTCGATAAGCTATTTACACCAAAATTTACCGTTAAGCATCGAGTGGAACTATAGAAGATATGTTCTAGTTAGGTATTGCTAAAACCTGGCGTAAATATATATACTTAAGCAGCGACTAGGCATGGCGCCGGTATGACACCTGAGCCAGGCGGTCGCCCGTCGCAGGCCATCCGCACATGATCGATCGACACACCCAGTCACACGCGCGTCTCAACACCACCTCGCGGTACGTACGACCTGCGATATGCGTCTTGCGTCCGCGGAATGAACAAGGTGTTATGGCGTTTCGAACGCGCCACGAGTTGCAACCCGGCCTAGCGGCGCGACTTGCTGCTGACGCTTATTACTCCGAGGTAGCATAGCGCAAGAGGCGGATTGCACAAGCGGTGAAGTGGCGCCCTATAATCACACACACACTGCCTCCCTAGGTGTTAAATAATAATTCTGAATTCGGACGATGGATACCCGAGCAAACGTTCCGCGAACAGCATACGTTTTAGTTCAGAAAAATATTAGAACGTTCTCTCCCCATCAAATTGCGAGCTAATTTCGATCAAGCAGGTACGGGAAAAGGATCTCCGATACAAAGCATGACCGACAATACAAGCATGCGAGTACAAATCACAAAGTAAACGTTAAAAATACTCATAGCTTCCGCAAAGTCTCACAAAAACTTGTACAGAAATAACGCACCCAAGTTGCTCGAGTGGAAGTGATCAATTTTCTTAACAATTTCCCCGTCATCTCAGATCTTTTCATGGGCACAAAACATTTAGCCAATTCAGCGAACAGGAGCCCGGCCATAATAATAGAGCCTATTGGCCGGGAGGGACAGTCATTGCAAACATAAGCCATTAGCGTATTGTAAACGTCGTCCCTACAAAAGTACCCTTTCTTTCCAAAGCTTTTTTGTTGGAAAAATATGTGACGTACGTACACGAGAGGTTTTAAAGAATTGAAAGCAAAGTGCTGCGCCTGTATTATTTACTTTAGTTTTCATATTCATGAATTAATGCGTCATTTTAATGGACAAATATCGTGTTCTTGATTTAATTATATTTACTTGCCATACCTGGCCACCTCGGATAAATATGTCTCATTTTGTAGATAGTGAATATTTTATTACCAGCCGCCAGGGTCTTGGATCGGTGGCCACCGGGCGAACCAGTGGCAAACCGGCGTTCGCGCGATGCGACCTGCGACGCGTTACCGTCATTTCAGACAGCGAAAAAGTGTGCCCGCATTTTTATTCGTGATAGTTGTAAATCAGCCTTGTCGAATTCCAAGAGCGTTGCAAATTGTATGCCAGAGAATTTGCTTTGGAATTATTAGAGGCGTCGGTGGCCCAGCAACTCTCGTGGAACTGGATAAGGCTGATTTTCAAGAATCGCAAAGATGCAAGCGCACATTTGCACTCTATCTGAATAGGGTAAGTATATACTCTTCGCGGTGGTGTCGCAAGACTCGCCAGACAAGATGCAAGACGCTCGAGCGCCGAGTTCATTACTCAGGCCTAAATATTTGTCAATTCGAGCTTTAAGTTCACTGCCAGTTATTTATTGACTTTTTGCACTCAGCCTGGAAGCAGCGAACACAAATTAAAGTCGCTTTTATCGCTATGCATATTATGCTTTTTTTCTTCCGCTTGTACTAAGTGGTACCGAGAAACGATTGTAATGTATTCAACTGCGGTTGGGCACAGAGCACCATAACAGGTACACACGGTGCGACCGCAACTCGACGGGTCGCGTCGCGTGCATACGACAGACTACTGCGAATGAACCAGTTCATTCTCTTCGGAACAAAGCTTCCCTGATCTAATCAACGCAACAATACCTCTGATAACTCCACAATTTAGCTGGAAAATAAACTCGACGCCGCTGGTTCCAACATGGCCGATATTTTAAATTACGAACAATATTACACGGGGCGGATACAAACGAGTCCATTGTAGGTCGTGTGCACTCGACAGCTGTTTTAGATAACGTGCGACCTCCGCAGAATAAAGCGCCGCCATGAACAATTAAAACAACAATGTGTACGAGCACTTATAAACAATGACCTAACGATCGCTGCGAAATTGGCGCGAGAAATTAGAATTTTCTAATTTAAATATTTTAGTTTTTAATTTGAGGTTCACCAACATTTCTTAATTACCTACAATGTTATATTTAAGTAACCAATTTCTAACACAATTTATTTTTTCCTAGATTGTCGTTACCAAATAGCCCCCCCCGATTGGGGTAAACTGTTACGCAAAATGTGTTAAGAAATGTCAACATTATGAATTGTAAACAGTTATTGCAATAAATGATTATGATTATAGGATTACAGTTATTATCAAACTGCAAATTAAAATTATATTTTAAATATTATAATCCCAATCAAATACAGTTTTATTACAAATTAAATGTTATTCAATTATTAAGTAATCAATTGCTACGGTAAAATTGTCCGCAGATTATGTCATTATCAAAAAAATTTAAGAAGACTATCACAATTCGCATCTATCTCGCTCGCACCATCTAACATTTTCAATTATTGTAAAAGGAGGTAGAAAAATGTGATTATGATTGATTGATGACATTAGAATTACGGACGTTATAGACATATTTTAATTTTCATCTACCTAATATTGTTTTTCGCTATTAACAACTATATATACTTTTTTCTGAAATACGATTTATGAGCGTACCGTATCGCGTCATCCTACTTCCTTTTACGAAGATTACAACAGTATTCTTCATACCTGTTAGCGGGGGAAATATCGCAAGTTCTCAGAGCGATGTGTTCAGAAGCAACGATGGAATTAGATGAACGAGGGGCATTAAGAGGATAATTTGGCAGTGATGGCTTAATCACGGGCCCGCGAAACAGACAGTTGACCCTATTTCTCCTCTAAATATTGGCAAGGAAATGCCCTAATCTGGCCAACACAGTTCCCGAGGCGATACGACGCGGTATTTGCATATAACGCAACGTTTATATTTGACATTATTTGTGGGAACGTTACAGTATTTTACTTAATTATTGTGTATTTTATAGTAGCGTATTTTACGGAGAAATAATTCAGCCCTTTAAACACACTAAAGTAATGTTATTTTTTGTAGAAAAGAATTCTGTCTCCTACTTTATCATTGTGGCGTTACGACTCTCAGTGGCCTGCCTGACGAGCTGTAAGTCCCGGGTTCGATTCCCAGCTAGAGCAGACATTTAATTGCACTCGTTTCTTGGGCGTAAAATTGTTGTGCGAGAGTGTCAGAGTTTATTTATTTATGATACTTCGATTGTAGACTTATCCATAACCTTAGACCAACAGCTTCACTGAACGGGGGATATCCTACTTCCTTACTATCCATACTATCTTATCTTACTAACCTTACTAATTTTACAAATGTGTAATCTGTTTCTTTGTTTGTTTGATACACATTCACAGCTGAACCAGACAATCCATCTTCACAGAAAATGATAAAGAGGTAGTGTGCGTCATCGAAATGGTCATAGGATACTGTTGATCTCGAATAAACAGGGAACAAAAACGGTGGAGAGAACAAAAACATCATTAACTTAATGCAGACAAAGTCACAGGTAACACCTTGTAATATTGTAAATGTTAAAGTGTGTGTTGGTTCGTCTTTCTTACACACTGCAATTAAGCGACCGAAAGATGTCATTTTCTGCATAGAGAAAGTATGTGGACGGGAAAGTGTTATCAGCTACTTTAAATCCCCAAATAGTTCATGGTCCCTGAGGGATAGATAAAGGAATTTTAAACGGATTTTAAGTCTCGGAATATTCCAATGTGAAAAATTGAAGGATGCTTGTTACTAACTCACACTAATTAAATGGAAATTGCTGTAAAAATAGTTGGAACCTGGGAAAAGGACTTAAGTTTATTAGCCCCCTATAGGCGTAGAATAAGTGACGAAAGTATGCATGGAAAAACTATTTTTTTGCAAACTGAGCCGCAGGCAGTCTTATTTATTTAATTAATGTAAACCACGGTAATCTGTCTAATAAAGCCAACAATTAAAAATGACAAATTTTAAACGTGTCGCTCATTAGAATAGGGATACTGTCACCAATAAGTACTTTAAGGTATACGACCTACAGTGCAGTTAAAAAATTATGATGTATGTATAGTATTTTTAAGTTATTCTTAATATTTATTAGATACAAAATATTACGATTAGTTACCCTTACCATTTTCAACAATAAATGTATGTATAATAACTACAAATAAGTATGTTATTGTATTTACTCACAAAACAAACAACTTGTAGGTAAAATGACTACTTTACCTACAACTTACAATCCCAAACTGGTTACAAAATAATAGTAAAGATCACATCTAAAAAAACATCTCAAATTAGTTTATTAAATTTATCATAATATCATAATATAAGTAAAACTTACATACTTTTTTCGTTGTTGTATTATTCCGTTGGACGTAGGTATCTTTCGGCATGACACCTTAGCGTTGACAGGTAGGTATTCGGCGATATTAAGTTCATTAAACTAATAAATACACAAGAGTTTTCACATACATAAATATATGTTTAACGACTTATTTAAATACTTAATTTTACTTCGTAATTTCAATTTATTTCCAAATTTTATAACCCAAACAACAACATCACATCACAGAAAAAGTCACTCTCTCTAACCCACAGATTACTATCTTACTCACGAGATTAGTAGCTAGCTACTCTCACCACAGATTACTACAATATTTTTAGAGTTGGGCCGAAGCCTCAGAACAATAACTAAAGCAATAGAAACCAGACTAAAATAGTTACTGAACTTGTATATATTATTATACTCTTTGAACTGAAGACACGTATACAGAAGACATTTCGAAATTTTGTAGGTTGTGCCTAAATGCTAATTTGCTAATTTGCTAATTTTATTCAGTCGATTGATGTTCAATGTTGTCGATAGAATTTATCGATGACATTCACTTTGTTTATTGGAAAAATAATGAAATAACTTTTCTTTAAATAATACACATTACTAACATAACAAAAATCGTAAAAACACAATATGTGCATATCTACGTGACAATACATACATATCTCCATCCTTTTAATTAACCTATATTGACGTACAATTGAAAGAATTATCGATTTTTTCGGATTTGATTATTAACAACTTTTTGTCGACCTTACCAATGAACACAAGAATAATTCAATTAGTTCAGTGAACTACCTATAAGAATTTGAAACAAATTACTTCCGAATTCGATAGAGTTGAATTATATCCAATATAACCAAATGACATTACATCTTGTGACATGCCAAAACAGTAAAGTAAATAGTGAATAATTTATCACACTTCCAAAAACCAAAAACGCCCGCAGTTTTTGGCCTTTTATGGATTTAGGCCAGACAATAAAATCGTTCACTGACAAATATAATTTTTTCTTGGTTTTTCACGTGGATTTGACATTTTGCGATTTCGCTATTAGGCTTCCATCTGCTATATGGTATTCTATGGTCAGGACGGCCCACAAAGTGCCACAGACAATGCGTTATCTATCAGTTAATATGTCACTAAGCCAATTTTGACGTTTTTCGGTCTTGATTTGTAACTTACAGTAAGACGGACTTAGTAGGAAAACGGAAAGTTGGATATTTATGGAGTTCTTTGTAAACAAGATCAAAAAGTGTAATTTATAAATCTAGTACGTGTTAGTACTATACTTATAAATAAATCTGTGTATTTCACCATAGACTGCCATAGAGTAACTAGTCACTAATTTAGGTTGATGGATAAATAACCTAGTAAATAAAATAATTCGTAATCTGAGTCGATTACGGGTTTACGTTTTTATAAATTCGTGATTTATTCATAAAAAAGCCAAACTTGATTTGGAGCTGATGAGATACATAACAATGAATCTGACAATAATGAGTAATTTTCTAAAGAGCTCTACCGCTCTATGTATCCGTGTAACTAAAGTTGCAAATTTTTGTATCCCTACAATTTCTACAAGAGGCTTACGTACTACTAATCCGCAGAATGACCTAATGGAGTTTTTCGACGCAAAGAAGAATTGGAGTGAATCTAATGTAAGAGTCGGTAGAGCGTGGAAATTAGATGAACTGAGAATTAAATCCAATGTAGACCTGCATAAGCTTTGGTATATTTTATTAAAGGAAAGAAATATGCTGTTTACAATGGAACATATGTATAATGATAAAGTGAGATCGTTCCCAAATCCAGAACGGATTGATAAAGTGCAGGAATCTATGGATAACATTGAAAATGTTATAAGGGAACGTAATGCTGCCTACTACAAGCTAGAAACAGGCGAAACTGGAGAACGTCCAGTGGAGGAAGTAGTAAATTTGTTTGGTCTTCCTGAAAAATATGTAAAATCAGAGTATTGCATACCCAAGTTTATGAACACTAGATGGGTTAAAACTTACCTTGACCATGGTTTCATAAGCAGCTTGGCAGTGAAGAAATTTTACAGATTGTATAAAGAAAAAGAGTACCTTGCAAGAAAGCGACTGATAAACAGGAACTATAACCATGTACAACAATTATTGAAAAGATTCCCAGACATGGATATGGAGGCATTAAAAGCAGAGTACCCAGACGTTGATATAGAAAAAGCCAAGCGTACCAAAAAAGCTAGAGGCCATTATAATCCTAAATATTGATTAGTTTTAATACATTTTTTCACAGAATATTAAACCAACATGGTGTCATTCTGGCAGAAAATTATTGAATTTTTGTTGTATTTAAATAATATTATAAAAATGAATGTTTATTTGTCCTGTATACGTTCCTAAACCATTCCTCCGATTTCAATGAAACATTGGCAAGTCGTCGTGAGTATGTCAGCAAAGATTCAACCTAAGAATATGAATGCAATGAACAGTTAAAGTTCATGTGTACAAAATAAATGGGGATCATCATACATTAAAACAAAACAATCAGGAAAAATAACTTTTTATTAAATCTAACAGTTTTTTTGAATGTTTATCTCGCTTCTTAACCAATATTTCCAGCAATTTTTGACATGACTCAGTTACTTGCTTATATTCCTTTACAAAATGCTCAGTTACAAAGTATGGATGGCAGGAATTCGGGTCAAAATCATTTCCAGCTATAGAATTTATATTATTATTTAGATCATCCATTGTTTGATTACAATTCTTCACATCGTATGCGTCCAAGTATGCGATAAATGTAATAAACAATATGTCTATAACATAATCTTGATCTGATTGGTTTTTGTTGCTAGATAATTCAAGTTTAGGATAAAGAGCATTATCAGTTTCCGTAACAGATTGAACGGCTGTGCATTTTTTCGCCAGATAGTCCAACAGTTTGTGCCCCTTGACTTTGCGCTCGCAGGGTCTGCAAATTATTGGTTTCTCACAAGCAGGATATTCTTCCCATGGCCTATCATTATCGGCGCAATTAATAATAATAGCTCTAATAGTGTGAGTAGTCTTAAGTGCTTTTCGCACCCACTCTTCTCCAACGAGGTGTTGCATAAAAGATGGTTGTATCCTTTCTATTATCTTAAACACAGATGCATTTGGTAAAGCTGAAAATAAATATTTTTATCGTTACAAATATTCGTTAAGACAGTAAATTTATATTTCTATTCGTGGAACTTACGTAAAATGATTTCTGTAAATTGTACTGCAAACTCGTTACAAAATTTTTGAGCTGTGGGGTAGTCCCTATGGCTATTTTCATACATATAAAACAGCTCAATAACCGCACTCATCCACAACTGAAAAACAACTTAAGATTTAGTAATGGATTGATTTTGCTTACATTGAGGGCTTTTCATAGGATTTCCGTCATTCAATATCATTAACCTGCACCACATTGGAGTTTCTCTAAAATGTCTTGTTGCGTTGTGGCAAATAGGGAAAGACCACATAACCAAATTCAAGTTGTGGCTTTCATGATATTTGACCACGTGTTGTGGCAATGAAGGAAAGTAACGACGGGTTCCGAGCTCTATGAGACAATATCAGAATCGGTACAAACAGACCAGAAGCATAATATATCATCGGTTCATAGCTAAAGTCTAATATCAACGGTATATTATGTGGATAAAAAACATTTCTGAAATTTTACATGAAAGTAATGTCTACCATAAATATGATTATCCGCCATTTTTATAAATTAAATAATTAAAATAAGTTAAAAGGTGAGATAAGCACAAAAA
>DWLO01001541.1:0-14644 GCA_018245335.1 Dalla quadristriga
TAGTCCTGTTAGTATTAGGTGTTAGTATGAATATTAGTAGTTCAGTAAACGTTAGTATTCCCAGTTAGTAGTACTTAGTATTTGTCCTGTTGACTGTGGTGGTTGCCTCTTGTATAAGTGTAACCGGCGTCCGGCAACTACACCTTTCCGATCATCATAAATATTTTTATCTTTAATATTTTGTAAGTATTTATTATTTGGTACTATTAGGTGGTATTATTAGGTGGTTGGTGTACGTTATGATGAAATAAAAATAATGTCTGTGACTTTGATGGCGACGGGGTCATCCAATGCATCCGCATAGTCGACACGCGAGAAACGTGGGCGTCTACGGGTCTCTAGGTTTCCCTCACTACCAGGGCAGTTAAAAATAAAAGTTAATTAATTAAAAATTAGTTAATAATAAAAAGTTAAATGGGTCTGATATGCACATACATTATTAAAAGTACTCTAAAATGTAATTATCTACTAACAAATATTTGTACACCACTTAATGGTAGAATAAGCGTGCTATTTTATTTAATATCATCATGTACACCTTATTCAGACACATACAGTAAATTAAAATTGAAATAAAAATGCATTCTATGCATCTTAAATAAATAAATATATAAACGCCGATCCCTCGTTGCAGCTCAACGGCGTCCGCGTCCGCGTCCGCGTCGGCGTCCGCGTCGGACAGCCTGTGCGGGCGGTACCCGCGGCCCACGGCCAACCCGCCGCCGAGCCCCGCCACGCTGAGCGGCGGCCGGCGGCGCGCGTACCGCCACTACCGCGCGAGCAACCGCCCCCCGCCGCCCACCCCGGCCTCCACCGACGCGTGCGAGAGCGAGCCCGAGCCGGCCGCGCGCGCGCCGCCGCCCTCCCCCGCGCCCTCGCCCGCGCGCTCGCCCTCGCGCTCGCCCGCGCTGCTGCTCTACTGAGGCCCGCCTGCAGAGGTATGTACTTGTATGCAGGTGTGTGTGCATGCTCGAATGGAGACCACGACTCGGAAAAAGGAGCACAGGCCGCCCTTGGACTAGCTGGACTGAGGACCTGAAGAAAACAGCGGGAAACCGCTGGATTCAGAGGGCACAGGACCGGTTGGAGTGGCGTCGATTAGGGGTGGCCTATGTCCAGCAGTGGACCTCTAAAGGCTGATGGATGGAAGGTGTGTGCATACAATTTTCGTGCACCATACCTTTAATATTATGATTATTATGAATGTCGTTAGAGGCTTACTGACTGAACTAGTAGCCTCGGTCGTATGCCGCGCGAGGCTGCCTCGCTACATAACCAACGTCGCGAGACTGTTGCGCTAGCAAAGGCCTAGTTATGTCGGAAAATATTTGGGAAAAGTCATAGTCATAAAATACATTTACTAATACATACGTGTGACATGCGTGACTTTTCACGCGTGCCTTCTTGCATTTGCATACATATAAGAGCTAGTTCACATTAGGCCTGACCGACAGACTATATGTGTCGGATGCGAAATTGGCATATTATTATGTATTTCAATAGCGCTGTTCACATTGCGGCCACCCGATAAAACTGGGCGAGAACATATTTACCGGACGTACAGCCACGATTTCGTTCGGACCGGATATAATATTGTCATAGTATTGCGCATATTATTCCAAATCGGCAACGTAAAGTGTTAACAGCAGGACCCGATAACTTGCCAACGGTAAAACTGTAGGTCCGACCTAATGTGAACTAGCTCTAAGAGTTTTTTAATGATACGACACAGCACCGCAGAAACCAATTCCCAAAAATTTCACTGAGACGCAATTTTAATCTTTAATCATAAATTAACGCTTAACTCATACCCCATACTAGGATTCCCTGTGTCGCGATGCATCTGCATAGTCACTAACAAGACGACCTTGACGAAAAGTGAAACACTTCGAACCCGGGACCCTTCGTTCGGCAAGTAGTGTCAACACCAAGCGGGCTTCGAAGTAAGCTATAATGAGGTGTATACACAACGAAATTTATTACCACAACGAAACATTTTATATAATTCACGAGAAACTGTCATTTGACCAGACATTATGTTTATATTCAGGTCAAATTACTTTACATAATCTGTTGATTACCATATGTTGTTCCACTTCAATTTGGTGAATATAGGAATGATGTAAATACCTTAAAATAATTTGACGCCAACAACAGATATTTGCAATAATGACTATTTAATTGTTTTAGTAAAAACAATTGCAACGTGCAATTAACTATGCCATCCTATTTGCCACTCTGACTGGATTTGATAAGTTTGATATTTAACTGTCGTTAAAAATGCTCCAGCTATTTTCTGTCTAGTCTTAATTGACTGTGTATGAAATATTTGTGCAATTATTGATGGATCAACCACATAAGTATTGAGAGCCTTTTCGGAGGCATTCGCGTGTCTGGGCGCTGTATAAATATGTAGATAGGAATAGTATTAATGTTATTTGTATTGTGCCTATATGACTATTTTTATATGGCAGCAGCAGAAAAAAAGGATTCTTGTAGTTACCTTGCTTTTAACATAGTACACACCCGTTAGATTAACTATGTATTTTTATATTTTTGTCAAATCAGTTTATTGCGTATTTTATAGATAGAAAAGTGTGTCTAACTTTTTTTAGGGTTTGTTGTCTCAGAGAGAATCTATCAAACAATTAATATCCAATATGTATGTGGTGCTATAAGAATGTTCGTGCCTCAGTAGGTTTCATTAAATTAGATGTTATTTAATATACTGTATATAATTTAGATTAAGTTTTAAACGTGCACATGATAAGCCTTTCTAAATAATGATTCAGATCTTCGTAGCTAATGTAATGCCAAGTGATTGTATTGTTTTCCTCTGGTTAAATATTAAATATGATAATATTTTTCAATTTGTTAAACTTGTATACCTATTATAAAATGTTTCGTATATTACGTAAATATATAATGTACAATTTATCCACAAAATATACGATAGACAAATCGAGACTATTAGCCTAAGAATAGTCTTTTCTGTATGAAAAAGCTGATAGATTTTTAACTTTTCTGTCATTTGATAGTTTGTTTTTGCGTTACGCACTATACTAATATGGCGTGGTTAACTTCCCTTGCCCAGTGTCGGGCAAAGTCCCCAACAATAAATCAACTATTTACGCCCATAAGTCTGGCATACATTGAGTAACATAAGAACATGACAGCTGCTATCCAGAAACAACAACATCACCACTCGCACAATGAAAATAACATTTAGGATATGTTTCACTAGCGACATGGAATCATTACTTGCTTGGTAAATAATGTGATTTGACTTTGTACCGTATGTCCGTATAGAGCGGCCACTCGTAAGATGGCGAAACAGACTTTTGCAAGACTCTGCCAGGGCAAAACTTTATACTGATATTTTTACTGATATATTGTTTTCATATTGAAAGCACTTTATCTTGTAATTTAAAACTTAAATTTGACGACTGTCTGTATCCACATATCAAATTGTCCCGTTATATAAATGTGTTAACATTGCAAGTGTTTCATAATGGTTAATTGTGAAATTATTAAAAATGTTTATTTATGTATCTGTATGTGATAATGTTAGGGCGCGTTTCCACTTTGTCGTGACTGTTTTTTTTATCGTTAGAAGACGGTCGTCTCTAGCTGTACCCATTCTAACTCACACCGTCAAAAGTAGTTGACGACATTTAAACCTGTCGTGGTTATGTGAATAGCTCTTTTAAAATGTACATGTCGTCACGATGTGTGGGAATCCGCCCTTATAGTAATTACTGTGCCATCATCTTTATAAATACTGAGATAGTATGTACGTATGTACCTTGCGCATGTTGTTGATATAGAGTGTCAGTTCTTAAATAATTTGCGGATCCACTTGTTTTTTTAAGAGCATTGATCAGTTACACTACCCTCGCACATTCTAATATTTTCAACCATTGTATATTGTATGGGTCAGGTATACTTTTTAAAATTGGTGTCATAAATATATTTAACTGTATCGACAGTAAATATATATGGACATTTTAGACATATTTTATTTTTTGATGGAGTGTGGTGGGTGGAATAATAGTGTGAAAAGTTGCAAATTGTTTTCGCCATTGTTCTCTATTAAAAACTAGATATATGAAAATTTAAATATGTCAAAAATCTCCGTAATTGTATTGTCAAGACTAGTTAATGAAACAATCAACACACGACAGAACGTCGTGGCGCAATTTGATTAGGAGAGCCGATCCCACCTAACGTGGGAAAGAGCAAAGAAGAAAAAGAAGAGTTAATGAACATTTTTTTTTCTTTTAAATTAAAAATTTGTTTAGAGTGCGAAACTGATAAACGCTTTTAACAGACAGGAACTTGACACTATATTTGGATTATTAAAGTCTTTTAATGTTATTCTGTTTGCTATGAACCCTAGTAATTATTAAATAAAATAAATCATGTAATATTTCTACGTACGGTTTATAATTGAAAACATATTTATTATTGTCTTACGATTACTATACAAATGTGATGAGCGAATAAGTTCTATACTGTCTTATATCATTTGTAAAAAACAATTAAATGACTGAGATTTTTTGTAATAAAACTTTTGTACCTGTTAAAAGTGTATTTGATTCGTTTAATCCTGGCCCTTATATTTATATCACTGCTATTTTAAAAATGAAAGCAACTAAAACGTTATAACGAATACATAATCCACTATACCGTGATGTATGATTGAATATATGATTTCTATTATGATTTGATAGATTTTCTTAACTTTGAGGTGTTTTGTGTTTGAGAGGGCGACTCCAGCTACTCGAAAGCGGCTGCCGATGACGTCACAGTGTTCGGAATTTAGCCGCGCGCGGGAACGAGCGAGCGAATGTACTTCACGGCGAGCGTTGGCGCTGCTCAGTGGCTCCTGAGGAAGGTCCACATGTTGGACCGAACGTAGGCGGGCGTTCCCAATAATTCAACGTGAGTATGGCCGCGTACCTACTTAAAATGAATACCATTACTTTTTAAGTTTTCATATTTAGAGCTTGATTTTTCTTTTATATAGTATTGTGATCTTGCGATCAGGTTTTTTGTTTCTTTTTAATAATTAAATAGTAATAATATATATCAATAGTATATTCTCATCTACAATTAAATTATACGAACATAAAACTGAGCTGAATAGTTTAACATGATATAATTTTTATTTTATATTGTTGCACCGATAAGATAAGCACCAATTAAAGTATCCAATTTTAAAGTAATGGTATTTAAATACTACTTATTTTACTACTGTTTTATTACGTTTGTCGAGTGTGCCGCTTTTACCCTAATGACGAAATCAATAATTTCATTTCATTTACATTGAACTCTTGAATTGACTTGAATTAACACACAAATATGTGACGCCGATAAGGACAGCGTATGTCAGGGATACTTTGATCCGATACTAACACCACATGGCTGCGGCAATGTAATGGATACGAGGGGCGGTTCCCAACGCCCGCCTATTATTTGTATGATTAGTTTTTACTTCTAGTCTATAGTCAAATGCCAGCCGCGCAACATATTGGTCATGTCTTCAATATTTATTCAGTACCTGTTTCTCGTGGTGTGGTTTGTCCAGTTGGACTGTGAAGTTTATCAAGACCGTCCCAAGATCAAGAGTTTCAATGGCAATCTTATATTACGACCAGCTTTAGATAAACATATTTATTTGAGCCCCAACGGGCCGCACTCCAGCGTATTCGTCGGTCAAGTTAACCTGCTTAGTCTCCTATCTGCGAATGTCACTGGGGAACACCAATCCACTGACGACTATCAAATCGTGTTTAACTTCCCTCAAGATATACTGCGTCGCCTGGAAAGATTAGAATCTTTGGCATTAACTTTGCAAAATTCACAGAACGTGACTCTTCTGTCTAGAAGAGTAAACAGATTGGTTAACAGGGTATCGACTCTTCAAACACTACTGAATTCCCGCGGGAGGGACGAATGTCAATCGCAACAATGTCAACACGGTGGGACGTGTTTAAGTTTACTGAACGGTTACCACTGCATGTGCCCGTCGAACTGGGAAGGCAAAAACTGCGAAGTCGACGTCAACGAATGTCGCAACTTTGCAGGGACTGATTTGGGATGCCAAAATGGCGCGACTTGTGTCAACAGACCCGGTACGTACGAGTGTCTCTGCAGAGCGGGGTGGTTCGGTCTGCACTGCACGCGGAAAGCAAAGGACTGCCAAGGTGGAGACATCGAGATGTGCGGACACGGCACTTGCATTAAAACCGAAACCGGAGAGGGAATCAATTGTATTTGCAATCAAGGCTGGACCACCAACGGCACGGGAGTTGCGTGTCTGACCGATGTGAACGAATGCGACCCGAGCCTCGGAGTGCGCTGCTCCGTCAACCCCAGAGTGGACTGCATCAACCTTCCCGGCTCTTTTCGTTGCGGCCGCTGTCCTCCCGGTTACGACGGAGACGGTTTCGCTTGCTACGACATCGATGAATGCCTAACTATTCCGAACGGAGGCTGCAGCATGAACCCGATGGTAACCTGCCACAACACGATAGGATCACGCGTTTGCGGCTCCTGCCCCCCGGGATACGAAGGTGACGGCGTCACGTGCACTTGGAGAGGGTCGTGCTTCATCAACCGCGGCGGGTGTCATCCTTCTGCACGATGCGTCGAGACCGCGTCGCTTCCGATAGCTCAGTGCATATGTCCGCAAGGAATGGTCGGAGACGGGATAGGGATTCACGGGTGCTACGTTCCAACCGGCAATATTACCCAACAATGTGAAGATAACCCCTGTGGTCCAAACGGACGGTGTCATTCACTTCGCGCAGGCTACACGTGCATTTGCACAAAGGGCTACAAGGGCGCGCATTGTGACAAAAACGACAATCCCTGCCTAAACAATCCATGCCTTAATGGCGGCTCCTGCACCCAGACCGAGGCGGGTTTCGCGTGCGAGTGCACGGCATTGTACTCCGGTGCTTTATGTCAAGTACATTCAAAACCTTGTGGGGGAGTACTGGATGCCGCAGAGGGCAGCATCATGTATCCGACGTCGAACACGACGTACAACCACAACGCTCGCTGCGCCTGGGTTATACACACGACGCCGGACAAGGTCATAAATGTAACGTTTAGTAAATTCAACTTGGAGCACAATAGCGAATGTGCATATGACTTTTTACAAATTCACGACGGAAGAAGTTCTGCGAGTCAACTTATAGGTCGTTTTTGTGGAAGTACTTACCCGAAAGGGGGAAATATTTTATCCAGTCATAATAATTTGTACTTTTGGTTCAGATCGGATCGAACAGTCGCCAAAGAAGGTTTCGCGTTGCATTGGTCGAGTGTGAAACCCTCTTGCGGAGGCGAATTGGATGCGACAACTCATGGACACATCAGCTCACCCGGCTCGCCCGGCAAGTATCCGCCTAATCGCGATTGCTACTGGCACTTGACTACCAGCTTAGGTAAGAGAATACAATTACATTTCTTCGCATTTGACATCGAGACTCACGCCAACTGTAGTTTTGATTACGTAACTATTTACGATGGAGAACACACTACATACCCCCTGTTAGGTAAGTTTTGTAACTCGACCCAACCTGCTCCTCTGCAGTCTGCCAGTTCGGAGCTTCTCATACATTTCCATTCCGATGCTCACGGCGCGGGCAATGGTTTTCAGATAGCTTTCGCGCCTACCGACGGTATCCCGGGGTGCGGTGGTTACTTCACCGCTGACAAGGGAGAAATTTTTTCGCCAACATATAACGACAAATATTTGGATAACTTAAATTGTGAATATAAAATAAATACTGGCGCAGGCACCAAAATCCAGATTAACTTTAAATCATTTCAGTTGGAAAGATCATTTAGGTGTAAATACGATTACCTTAAGATATACGATGGCCCATCATCCGACTCACGACTCGTAGGCAAATACTGCGGTAATATTTTTCCGAAATCTTACACGTCGTCTTCCAACACGGTTTTCCTGCAGTTTAAAACGGACAATAGCATGGCTTCCGTTGGTTTTAAGATGACATATGAAAGCGTCTGTCACAAAGCTATTTTAGGGGACAGTGGAATTTTGAAATCACCGGGATATCCTATTAGTTATCCCGATAACAAAGTATGCGAATACATAATCACAACCCGGCCAGGTAGATCAATTATACTGACATTCCAAGATTTCGATATGGAAGATAATCGACACTTTAGTTGCACATATGATAATGTTGAAATAAGAGATGGAATCGACCGTAATGCAACGCTGCTAGGAACTTTCTGCGGAGGCTCCGATCATATTCCGCCTGTACAAACGTCTACATTCAATTACATGTACGTTAGATTTACGTCAGACATGAGCATATCAGGCACAGGTTTCTATGCAAATTACACTACCGTAGATACCAGATGCGGCGGTATTTATAGAGAAGCTTCGGGGACTATAAATCATCCCGCAGTAGGGGATAGATATGGCAGAAATGAGTTATGTACGTGGATGGTAATTGCCCCGGAAGGAATGCACATCATGGTAACCTGGAACAGATTTGATATCGAAACAATGTCGTCTTGTATCGGCGACTACGTAGAGTTAATTGAAGTTGATGCCGATATGACAGACAACAACTTAGGAACATACTGTGGCAGCACGTTCCCCCCGGCCTTTACAATCACGAGTAATCGTTTGATAATAAATTTCAAATCAGATACTACTATAGCCGCTTCCGGATTTTCGCTTTCCTATACATTTTTGGATGCAAATACTCACTGCGGTGGATTATACGTTAAAACCCATGGCTATATATATTCACCGGGATGGCCACGACAATATGAGTCAAATCGAGGTTGTAAGTGGACGATTCTTGTACCCGTTGGCCAACAAATCTTACTCAATATTACTAACTTTGATCTAGAACGGCCTTTACGCGATAAATGCGATCTTGGTGATTACTTAGAAATAAGAAATGGAGCTACAGAGACAGCACCACTAATTGGAAAATATTGTGGGAAATTCTTGCAAAAGCAAATCATATCCACGGCTAATTCTCTTTACATATACTTTCGTTCCGATTTTTATATCTCTGGAACAGGATTTAAAATCGAGTGGGATGGCACTTTAACCGGCTGTGGAGGGACATTAACTAGTAGTAGTGGCAGCATTTCGTCTCCTAACTATCCAGATGACTATAATGAAAACTCTGAATGCTTCTACAAAATTGTTACAAGCAGTGGATCGAGAATTCGCATAATTTTCACAGATTTACAGTTAGAACGTACTATCGATTGTACTGATGACTATGTCGAAATATTTGATGGGCGAGATACTAGCGCAGATAGCTTCGGTAAATTCTGTGAAATGACACCGAAACTTAATGCTATTGAGACTACAAGCAATTACGCTTTCATAAAATTTCGATCAGATTTCTTACTGAAAGCTAAAGGTTTTCTACTTAACTACGAAGCAATATGTACTAATAACGTAACCGGCGCTTATGGAGTTATTGAAAGTCCCGGCTTTCCAGGCAGTTACCCGTTAAATTTGCATTGCCTATGGACTATTAATGTTCCAAAAGGTAATAAAATAAATGTCACTTTTACACACTTTGATGTAACCAAAACCTACAGCCTATTTTATCCTTCTTGGACTAGATATCATACTATCAGACAACGGTTTAGTTTAGAAACCACACACGCTGGTCGCAGCTGTGACACAGACTATTTGCAAACAAAAGAAGCTTCGGAAACAAATTTTACAGTCAAGTTTTGTGGTACTGTAATTCCTCCCCAAATACACAGCAAAAGTAACTCCTTGCAAATTCAATTCGTATCAGGTGGTTACTTTCCACGCACTGGCTTTCGTTTGGAATGGATCCGACATGGATGCGGAGGACATATACAGAAACGTTTTGGTGCCCTAAATTTGGACAGGAACCTCTTTGTTTCTGGAGAAATGGAATGTGAATGGTTAATTGAATCGCCTGTAGGCACGAGCATTGCTCTGACTGTTACTGAACTTGTAATGGCTGAAACTACAAACTGCTCTACAGATGCCTTAGAAGTGTATAATGGCCAAAGTGTTGCTTCACCGCTTCTTACAAAAATATGTCATAGAGGATCATCTGTAGCATCATCTACGGGTAATTTAATGTATGTTAAGTTTGTGAAAAAATCAACGCTTCGAGATGTCTATTTGATATCACACTTCGACTCATCCGTTGCAGACTGTGGTGGTCGAATTGAATCTCGCTCGGGAGTTATTTATTCCAAAAACTATCCTAAAGACTACGATAATGATTTAGACTGCATTTGGTATATAACAGTGCCAATAAATCATCGAATTCAATTAAATATAATAGATCTCGATTTATACAAATCAGATGATGATGAGGAACATGATTGTGACGATTTTATAAATATCTATGATGGCGGCAATGTTGTTACTTCAAACTACACGTATCGTATTTGCCCAGTAACCAATGTATCACAAATAGTAACGAAAAATCATAATTTAGCGCTGCAGTTTGTCTCCGATTACTATGGCACAGCTAAAGGGTTTAAAGCAAATTTCACCATGATTTGTGGTGCTGTTATAGAAGCTATTCACGATGGCATTATTAAAAATGACAAATACATTAGCCATCCAATAAAAAATTGTACATGGACTATACTTGCGCCGAGTCTAGATCAAAAAATTAAATTAACAATCACGCACATGTCCCTACCCCGAGACGTAATAACTAATATACGTTGTCCATCTTCGTATCTAAAAGTATTTGACGGGAACGATGATAGTGCACCTTTGATCGGTGAATATTGTGGTCGCTCAGTTCCACCTATGTTGGTCAGCCGAGGTAGTGCCATTACAATTCAATTAGCAACCCATACCGACGTCATTGATGGTCAATTTTCTGCTCACTATTCGTCGCTCGCAACAGCCTGTGGTGGAAGAATAACTTCAGAAGAAGGAAATATTGCATCCCCAAACTATCCTCTTTCATATCCTGTTAACGCAGACTGTGAATGGACACTTAGCACTTCTCCAGGAAATAGAGTTTACATAACGTTCGAATATTTTGATTTGGAGCTCTCCGAAGGATGTAATATAGACTACTTGGAAGTACGTGAAAATAATGGCGGCGGTAAACTTTTGGGCGTATACTGTGGTAATAATATTCCTACAAACACAACCGCAGCCACTAAACTGTATATAAAGTTTCACAGCGACAGCCAAAATTCCGGACATGGATTTATTGCGCATTACGGTTTTATGCATGGTAATGATATAAGAGATTTAGAAGCTGGAGAAATAGCATCTCCACTCTACCCCTATCCATACGAAGGGACCGGTGAATTCACTTGGCGCATAATTACGATTGGATCTGGTACTATAAGGATCAGCATAAATAATTTGGAAATACATCAGCACATTGATTCCTGTAACAGTTACTTGGCAATCTATGATGGATATGACGACGAGGCTCCGATTCTTGACAAGCTTTGTGGAATATTATCAAGTGAATTACAGACAAAGACTTTTATAACAACTTCGAGTGTAGCTTATATTAAATTGATATTAGACGTGGCAAATAAAGGAAGTTTTTTTTATTTACGTTGGGCTAAATATAACAGAGCTTTTGAAAGCATAGAGTCCACAAATAAGATAAACTGCGGTTCAAATGAGACACAAATGATATTGAGCGGCAATTCGACAACTTTTCAATCACCCGGTTACCCAGATGAATATGAAAATAATTTAAACTGCGAATGGGTGTTTACATCGGAATATGGTAGGCAGTTAATTTTAATTTTTCAGGAATTGTCTTTAGAAGAAACTACGGCTTGTTATGCGGATTATATATCTATTTATTCGTCAAACGATTTAATTCAATGGTCGCCTCTAAAGGAGCATATGTGTTTATTAAAAAACGTTCGCAACTCTACATATATATCTTCATATATAAAAGTCAATTTTAAAACGGATTCATCCGTTGTTGGTAAAGGCTTTCAAGGTAGGGTGAAATCAATATGTGGAGGACTTATAACAAAACGGTCAGGTAGAGTTAGTCCAACTAAGTTAGATGTTATAAGTTATGTAGATCGTAACAAAAGATGTGACTGGACTGTAAAAGTGAGACCTGGTCGGAATGTTATGTTGAGTTTTGATCATTTTAATATAACTAACAGTGAACACGAATGTAACACCTACGTCGTATTGCGGAATGGAGATTCAGCTCAAGCACCAGCATTAGCCAAATACTGTGGTCATGAGCATGAGGAGAGAAAAAAAGTAATATCATCAAGTAACGCTGTGTATATTACTTATGAAACTAGTTTTCTGTTTATGACTCAATCATTCCAAAACTTTGTGTTGCATTTCGAAGAGCAAAATATTGAGTGTGGCGGTACCTCTAGTTTAGATTCACTTCACAATTGGGAGATTATTTCGTCGCCGAATTATCCATCAGTTCCTGCTCCATACACCGAATGTGTATGGGTGTTTACTGCTCCACCGGGAGCGATTTTGAGGATAGACTTCATAGATCGATTTGATTTACAGAGAGCCATTTCATGTTCGCAAGAATTTGTGGAAATCAGAGATGGTTCCTCAGAACAATCTCCACTAAAAGGTCGCTATTGCTCAGAAAAACCTGGAACAATTAAAACAAGCAATAATTACATGTATATTAAATATATTACGCAACTGGCAGAGCCAAGAGACGGCTTTAGGGCAAACATATCAATTGATTTATGTGGTGGGACAGTAATTGGTAATTCTGGCGAACTCAGATCTCCAAGTTATCCCAACCTTATTCTGCACTATGGAACAGTATGCGAATGGCATATTATTTCTGCTCCGCGCCGTACTATCCAGTTGCAATTTAAAGATTTAAACTTGCCCGAGTCTGAATCTCCATGCGCTACAAAAGTCGACATTATGGAAATTTTACCTACAAACAAAACGTTTACAATATTAAAAACTGCGTGTGACAGTGACGAAACAGGTGACATTAACCCAATTACGACTTCTACCAACACAGTAACAATAAAGCTACATATAAGCAAGCCTGGTGAATATTTACAAACTTCGGAATATCGGGGATTTCGGCTCTCTTTTAATTCCTCTCGGCCGTCTTGTGGTGGAGCAATCACAACATCCGAAGGTTTTTTGGAAACCCCAGGCTACCCTCAAAAAACTACGTTAGTATATTGTCAATGGGTTATCATTGTGCCAAATAAGAATCGCAGAGTACGTGTGGAACTTATCGATATCGACGCAAACAATCAGAGACTAGGTTTTTATAACGATGTTCGTTTTCGAACTATCATACAACTCGTTTCTAGTAATACAGGTGCTAGCGAAGGCACTTCTCAAATACCGCAATTCATTGAGTCCACAGGGAATAAAATGGCTATATATTTATATGCAAAACCGCAAGGCATGGCCCATCGTATAAAAATGAGGTTTAGTTCAAACGAAGACGCACTATGCGGCGGTGTGCTGACCGGGTTATCAGGAAACCTAGACTCCCCGCATCTACGTAGAGCTTATACATGCGAATGGGAATATAATAACGTAGATGAATCTTCTAACTTTAATACCTCGCTCGAATATAAAACAATGTACATAAAAGTCACAATTAACTCATCATCCAACTCTAGAAATCTTTGTAGGTTTTCTGATTCCGCATTAATTATTAAAGGAAACGCTGCACAGACAACATTTTCTAGATCAATTTGCGCAAATAACACCAATGTTTCATATAGGTTACCCACAAGTTATCTACGTATAACGTCTACACATAATGATAATTCTAATTTTTACTTTCATTTGGAGTGGAATCTACAACCGTGTGGAGGCGTAGTACATGTGGGACAAGATGCACAAAACATTTTTAAAATTCCAATTAATTACACCGATACTGTGGATTGTGGCTGGGTTCTTGTAATACCTTCCGGAATTCGATTAGAGATCAAACTAGAAGGTTCTTTTAAATTAGATTGCGCAGATGAATACTTACAAATAAGCCAAGGTTTAGACCAATTGGCTGCAGTAATAGGAGATTATTGCACAGATAATATGCCCGACAATCCTCTTGTTACATCTTTTACGCACACACATATCCAGTATCATTCAAAGGCTCCTAATATAACTAATTTAAAAGTTACAGCTAGGACAGTCACTGATCAATGCGGCGGTTTCCTCACAACCAACGATCGCGTTTTTTCCTCGCCTAATTATCCCAAAGGATACCCTAACAACTTAGAATGCACCTGGGAAATTCAAGCTGACTTAGGTAACAGAATATCTTTGCAATTTGTAGACCGGTTCGCCATAGAAGATACCGCAAATTGCACTAAAGATATTGTAATCATTTACGATTGGAATGATAAAGAGTACAAAGAAATTGCTAGAATATGTGGTCGTCGCCTACCAAATGCCTACAATTCTACAACTAACAAAATGAAAGTAACATTGCGCACGGATGATTCTGTAATTTTAGATGGATTTAATGCTCATTGGGTTCCTATTTGCGGAGGAAAGTTTATAGCGACCGAACAAGAACAGTTTATTTACAGTCCAGGATATCCTTATGAATACTCTGCATCTCTCAAATGCTTGTATCACTTAACGAGTTCAGATAGACCTATATTT
>DWLO01001542.1:0-14641 GCA_018245335.1 Dalla quadristriga
TGTGCAATTAAAAGTTAAAGCTATTTGCAACTCACGATTCTTAAAAAGGATGGTAGCATAACTTTCTGCCACACTACCATGTGTCTAGATATAAACAAAGCGTTGTCCTGATCATGAGTTTCGAGAAACTGATGGCATGGCATGTTGTAGGGTACAACACCATGCTGTTCCAGATTTATAGTGGGGTTAGTGGCCAATCCGAATTCCGTAAGTTCTTGGCTTCTCGTAAGTTCGTACTAGCAATTACTACGTACATTTGAACTACTTTTATTTGACTAACTTTCCCCACTGCTCGGCCTGCACAAAATTTATTTTTCCGTATATTAATTTCGTCCTCCTTTATATCCTTATAATAAGGTACGTAAAAATGCCTTCGTAACTCTTTTTTCCATACACTATTTCTATGCAAAAATCACGTCGATCCGTTGCTCTTTTTATGCGTGACAAGACAAACCAACACTTTCGCATTTATCACTAGTAAGTATGATTCTCGTCGCTAGAAAACGTATTGATTCTTTGTCTTTTAATTCACCCATTTCACGTTTGCACGTAACAATGGGCGCGTCAGCTGTATTGTGTCCTCTTTTATTTATTTTTTAAATTTCGGCGGTCCCCATTCTGTTCTGATGATTGTCCATATAATTGGTCGAATTTTGTCCGTATTGTCCACCGTTTGAACTTTTGAGGTGCGCTTTTGTTTTGCTAAGCGTTTGTCTGCTTGACGCGTTGTGAATTTATTTTAATTCATGTAGGATCTGCGTTTATAGCCGCGTGGAGAGTTTTAATCTTGACTCACAGCCCACCGCCAGATCGACCCGCCCCGGTTGCGGTCGGAATTCTGATGGCTGACCGTTAGTGGAAATCATTTCATGAGGGCTTTGGAGTGCACGTTGAGTCGCCTGTTCCAGTAGTTATTGTTAGATTACAGTCGTTTAGCTTTGCCGAAGGTCTTCGGGGCCTAAAAACTGATTACTGATAGCGTTTACGCCGCGGCTAGTGATGCGAGGATACTGGACGACAGCCGTGGCATCACCAAACGGAGCCTGCGGAACATGGTTCCGGAGTCTTCCGTTATTATTTATTGCTGTTTCCCGCGACTTTGAGTGTTTTTTTTTATTATTTAAAAAAGGTCTGTCGTTTAAATTACTATTCCCTGGTACATTCATCTTAAGCAACCATAAGCATCTAATAATTTATAATTTTAGGTAGGTACTAACAGTAAATATATTGAAATATATTTGCTTTATTTGTAGCCACATTGTAAAGAAAGACACTGATAAAGGTGCCGCCAGAACACTAAAAACTTTGTAACTATTTAGGTATATTTATTGGGGATCAAAAAATCCTATGACAATTTCCGTAACTCAAACTACCTCTTCATCAAATTGTATGAACATCGTTTGTATCGTTCATTCGTATAAGACAAACAAACATTCGCACTTCAAACATTAGTAAGTTTCTAGTTAAGACTCCGTGAAACCGTTCAACATTTTAAAAATTCTTATAACGAATAAAGTCAGACTTCTATTTAAATATCACTTATTTAAGTACTCGTTTAAGTGGACGGTAAACGAAATGTAAAACTTAAATTCAGCTTCGACTAAGAAAATTGTCTGGAGGAAATTAAAACCTAAATGGATTATACCTTCGCTGAGATTTATTATTGCAAGTGAAGCGGAATTCTTAATCCGAGAGTATTTTGCTAAGATTAAAACAAATTAGTAGATACAGTACGTTCATGCAACGCGTCATCCATAAATGGGAAAATACACGTAAACACGCACGACATAATTATAATTCTTGAATGGTGCATATTTAAAAACGAACGAGAGAGACAGAGAAGTACTTAATATGAATTCCGTTATGTTGTCGTGTCGCGTGCAAACAAGACCATGCTTCGTGAGCGACGTCATAGGTTTTGAGATCATGGGCGATATTTAGGTAACGTATCTACCTCTTTTGAATATTATACTCTTTGTCAAAAGATAAAACTGTTAATTAAAAACCGAAACACCCGGACACAAGAATACTCATACGAAGTCCGTAAATGATGAAAGGGCTAAAAGAAGAAGAAGGAATATTAAAAATAATGTTATGAAAGCAACTGAGGCTCATACCAATTGGCGATAAATATTGTCTACCTACCCGCGTACGCGTACGCGTACGCGTATGTATTCAGCGCGTATCGCAATAAAGTGTAAATATTCATGCGTTGAATAAGTTAAATAAAAATTCGAAAAGTAAAAACCATGGAATGATATCTGTTTCTATAGCGCAAGTCATGAGAACTTTTAGTCGCACGAGTCGCAACAAAGACCGCCTGCGGTGCGACTAACGTCCACACTCAACAGACAATCGCACGATACAAACTGTCCGTGTATCGTAAAGGCCTTTCAGACGGCACGTGACCCACCCGAGACGGGAGGCGGTTATCCCTGCCAGATAAACACTATCACCAACTAGCAATGTTTTTACTCATGTTTATTGTGAGACATAAATCATTTACAAAACACAACAAACCTATATATTTACATCAGTAATAGTCCGATTTTTAGTACAAAGATTTGATTATTAATATCGATCCTTTTTATCCATATACGACTATAAATAATCCCTCGAAATCTCTCCATGGTAATCACATGTCAGTACTAAATAGTAATAATAAGTGCTAAATAATATTATAATTACCGATCTATTATAAATAATATTATAATGGATCGGTAAGCAAGTACTTCCTTCTATGTATATATCAATGAAAGCTCTAAAATAAGGCCATAACAAAAAACAAAGTCGCATCTGCCAAATTGCTACTTTACAGGAGCTGTTCAAGATTTAAAGTAAGCGATTCAGACTCTTCGGCCTAATTATGCTCCTGGTTACTGTGAATAATTGAAATTTGCAAATTATACTGGACGATGTTCGGACAAACTAATTCAGTCTGAAGTCGAGAGCACTCGAACCGTGTGTGCAGGGAATCAGTAGGCGAACCAATGTTACCGACATAGCTCACATAATCGGAAAGATTAAATGCCACTGGATAGGTCATGTTGTTCAAGGGACTGACAATTTAAAAGGTTGAAATTGTCAGAAAACGGCTCGGCAATTAAACGGTTTTCTGATATTGGCGTTTAATTGAACATACTGTGGAAGTTTGGATCATATCATACGACCAAAAATAAGTATCATTGATCCGACGAACAAAGGCGTATGTACTAAACTGACCCAAATAACTAAACTGCATTTCAAACAAAAACGATGGTATATTATAAAGATGCGACACAGACCAATTAAAACAAAAAAACTTTGTAGCACAAAATATCTCCAAAACGACTATTTTAACTTTTTGTATCTTGTGGCAATAATAAAAATAAAAGCCGATCGTGTCAAAATTTGGATTTGGTCACATAACATTAGTTCATTAGTTCATTAGTTTACACACACTTTGTTCTAAGACAGTGTCGAGGTATGCATAGTAACTTTGATTGAGATGAACTGATTATTTATTCAGTAATTTTAGTCGTGCAGATAAATAACTAGAATATAAAGTTCCGCTCTTTAAAAAAGGTAGAGCTAAATATTAATCTATATAGAACGCAGCGTTTCAGAACCACCAAATCTGGAGTACCCTTTATACCTTAATAATCTGATTGAATTGAACCTTATCGCAATAAAAATAGGAGTGAAAAGGTATCGAGTTATTTACAGCAATAGGGTAGGGTTGCCATACGCCCTGCGACTTAGTTTTTAACTGAGTGTAGGGTCAGCGCGACATCTATGTATTATATCAGTAATTTTTGTATTAATTAAGTGTATTGTTTGAGTGCAATTTTACTTGTTTTTAAAAAATAACAATATTAAAATTATATTATTTCTTAAGTATGGGGCAAGCGGCTGTCATGGGAGGTAGGCTAAGACTACAATATCAGCGCTGCAGTGCTCTCACGCAGCTTAAGCATTTTGTCCGGCTTAAATTTTTCACCTCGGGGTTTTATAAATATTTCAAGGAATATGTAGAACTCTTATGAGCTGTTTATATAGGATTTTTTTTTATAATCCCTCATTTCTATTCAAAATGTCCTGCTCGGCAGTCGAACATTAATGGCAGCCCTAGACTAGGGTGATGAATGGCGTTCGTAATGGTGTTTCGTATTAAACACCATGCAAACAGAGTTGGGGGGGCGCCGTGCAACTGAATATTTTGTCGAATAAAACCGTTCCTTTTGCAAGTAATGATGTTTTAATTGGTCTAATTTTAGCTTGAATGCCTTTTAAGCGATCCGGTGAGGAGAATTTGGGTTGATTAAATAATGAGACTTACTTAAGTAAATGCTTCACTTACTTTTTTACTTATTAGCTCTTCATTTGAAATCCGTAACTTAATATTTTTTTACAGTCACACACGGGTTTTAAAACTTGAAATCTTGTTTCAAAACCATTGACGGATTAAGAAAACTAAGTAAAAAAAACAAAGTCAATTAAAATACAAATTATTAAATGATTTTTGTTATTATTCTTAATTGGCCAATTCTAAATGATAGCGGTCATGACTGGCTATGTAAGCGATTCTCATATAACGACCCTAAAAGCCTTTAGTAAATAGCTATAAAGGAACGATTTCAGTGAGTCATCACACCACTCGCTCACTTGAAAGTAGCCATTCAAGAGCGAGGTTGACTGGGAAAAACAGGTTTCGTTACGTCTTTGTCGCATGGCGCGAGATAGCGGCAATCATGTTCAACCTGCGTTGTTAGGTTCGGACGAAGTGAATAAAAACTGGACCAATGCCAGTACCCTGAGTCGTTCCGAAATCACCCACTGCGGTGGGGGAACGGAAAGAGTGAGTCTGCCGCTGCTATCCGTTGCATCGGGAATCGGAGTGAGCTGATTCGATATCGTTGTATAAGCGACTACCGGACAAGCAATTAAGCAATTAATTAAGCGTAAAATCGATATGTTAAACGGTCTGGTCTGCACTGCGGTCAGGAGCTTGATCATTATCATGAGCGCTTCCGTGCTTCGGAGGGTAAGCAGGGTTGTTATCGTTGGCAACACTCGGGTTGGCCTTCATTGTACAGAGGTACTTGAGCCCTGCATTGGGTCGCTAACACGTGCTAAGCCAATTCCGGCCAATTATGGCCTAACTGATCAAAAGAGCTCTAATGTCTTTGTTGAGTAGTAATTTGAATAAAATCAATGATAATTATAGACTATCTTGATATATTAGGGCGATGATTATAATCTAATATCACCAACGGAATCGAAGAATTGGCGACAGTAATAATAATATGCCTGGGATATTCTGCCATTTTTGCTATTTCAGGAAATGTCCACATCCTACAGGGCTACATCATCTGTTATCAATACGTGCGCGCGCCTCACTCAATTTTTATAAGTACAGCGTAACTTAACCTAAACCAATCAATGCTAACCCTTGAATAACTAGCATTATGATTTAATGCATTATCATAAAAAATATTTTTTTGTACAATAACTATTTTAAACTATGCCGTCTACACAAATGCAAAATTCTCGCGCGCATTGTATTGTCTAATATTGTAACAGCCTAGGTAGACTTTTGAAAAATGTGATTAATTATCATTGTTGATAGTAAATTTACGAACATTTTAATACCTACTTTAACTACTGTAACTAGTTTTTGATAGAGAAATAGAGCAAAAACAATTCGTAATTTTTCTCGCCACGTAATTGATTCCGTTGAATTGAAAACGTAGATATAGTGAAATGAAATCAATTGTTCGAAAAAATACGCTTTAGTTGAACGGATAACTCCAAAGAATACGATATCGTACTTTACTGGTTTCCCGTTTCCACTCGAATTATCGTTGCAATGATAGACTACTGAATATTACTGATATACTGAATATTCAGCAAGAAGGTAGCACTGTGGGCACGCATAGACAATTGGATAGCGAAATTTTGCCGCTATACACCTCGGTAGCCCGGTTAAAAATTATTATTATTATTTATTTAGGATAACCAATAAGATGTACACTATTACATAAGGAGTATATTGTAGAGAGGAACTTCGATTCGCTTTGCGCGACCTCGCTTCACCTTGGGGGACTTCCGATCGCTGTCGATATTTTGCGCCTGAGTCAAAAAAAATCGCATTGTGTCCCAAAGTTACACGAAGCGTCTCACGACACTACACGGCGTACTTCAGTTTCAGTTAGTTGCGCGATAATCACTCATGAAATTACTATACGTGATAGTGATCATTGCAACAGCAGCTGTCACTTGAACGTTATTAGCACGGCGACTCACGGTGACAGCTCTACGTGAGGTTGCACGAGTGTGTAGTCACGTACTCAGGACTAAGATCGACTTCGACGAGACTTCGTGAAGGTAACTTTGCGACGTGTTAGAAGTTTTGAGGTCGATTGAAGATCTCCGAAAAGGCGTAGTGATCTGTGATACAATCGCAACTAACTAAAGATAGTTAGTTAGATTATAAAAATCATGTAAAGTACGGAATTTTAAAAACGTTGTCTAATTTTAATGGGTCACAATTCTGACTGCTGCAACCAACTTAGTCCTCAAGGATAGCAACGCATCTGGGGCCAGCTTCGGACAAGACCAATACCAGCCACTACTAACAGGACTACCACTAACACCGGCTAACAGGACTTTCTCCCATAGTCCTTGTACTAACGAATACTGACTATCTAACATCCCCAGTTCTTTTTACGGTCCCATTCGAGGTTTGCCACTGATGTCATGGGAACAAGTGGATGGGTAAAGCTGCATGCTCGTTTAATACCATTGTCATTGAACAACAATTGACAGTTGAACAGTTATCTTGTATGAACTGACTAGTAAATAGCCGAGGCTAATGTTGGCGAATTTCAAAGCAGTTCCCTCAGTAAAAGCAACGCTTTGAGAACGTGCAGCTTAATGAAAAGCCCTCTCTTTGAGCTCTCCACAAAGCGCCACTCACTGCTTTATTTTCAGTCGAGGCAATAAAGCTTGCATTGGAAAATATTAATTTGATAGAGGTTTAAATGTTGAGCATTTCAAATCCAATAATAGATATTGCACCCAGGCCCACGTGAGTATTTTTTTTTCTAAGGCCGTTTAAGAGGATACATCGATCCGCAGTTGAAAATAAAGCGGAACGGTCACAGACCTATCACAGTGGACTGTGGAGTTTTAAAATGACAGTGATTCAACTATTTCATGTCCGTAAATGGCGCGATGGCTATAGGGAGCGCCCGCTCGAAAATAATCAACGTACGCGCCAAAAATTATATTGGATTTTATAGAAATGATTGTTTTAAAAATAATTCTGTGATTTTATTCGTATAAATATATAGTGGCACAGAAAATAGGAAAAAAATACTCTACATTTTTTTTAGTCTATTAATTTTTCTCGTGAAAATTTTACGTAATCGTGTTTAGTTTTTTTAATTACTTAGATCCTAAAGACATGAAACATGTTTATACATTTTTGAACAGGTATCTTGAGTGAAAAATGAAAACACTAAATACCATCGTATCACCTTAACTAGCGTGCAATCACAATTGTGAAGACAGAACAAAACACTTATATGCAAATCAGAATAGCCAATGTCAAGTGTTACCATTATATCCATCGGCCTTTAAAGGTCCACGGGTAGACATAGGCATCTGTCGGCCGGCTCCGACCGGACCAGTGACCTTTGAGCCAATAAACACCTTCCGTGTATTGAGATATACATAAGGATTGTATATGGAAGATTTTGATATATTGTTGTGTGAATAAAATTATATGAACTAAAATAGTGTTAAAAACTGGTCGAAGTTCGGTAATAATCATAATTTAAATACGAACATTTTTTTTATTGAGTAAGCTGTACTTTACATATAACTAATATATACTGCGTGGTCGAAATTATACTACTGTAAGAGTTACGCCAAATGAAACCACAATTAGCTTGATATTCACACTATTTTATTAACTTTTTAACTTCTTAAACAGATAGCTCCTACTCTCAACTACACCCAACTTCGCTCTCTCTTTTTCCCGCCAAGTCCAACCCGTCAGCCCACTCGTTTTAAAACCACAGATAATCACAAAAAGTCAAATACCTTACTTATTCGTTCAAACAGATTATAAATTTTAAATTTAGCTGCGAAAAATAAATCAAACCTTAAACTACTCGCTCCTCGCTCCGAGGTAACTACTTACTAGAGTCCATTTAACCAACTAGGATCCTCGACAAACCTCAATCCACCTTAATTAAACAAGGCTTCAACTGCGCTTCACTTCAAATTGCTGGTTTTAGGCATCCTCGGCTCATTCTCGGGTGCTAATAAAGGTAGCAAATACTAAAGGCAAACTCTACTGTGACTGAACAGGATATCGAATTCACGGTAAATAATTCCCGTAAGTATTCCCTGAATGACTAGTTGTTCCGCACAGTTTCGTACGCGTAAAATAAATTGGAAAAACAAAACATGAACAACTATTTATTTATGTAAAAAAGGTCATATACTCGTAGATGGATGGGTGTTGGGGAATATGTACAAGAGTGCTTACTATGTACATGTAGCTTTATTTACAACTGAAGGTCTATTAACACCAAATGAACTCTATTAAAATTACACAAAGGAATGATAAAAAACTATGAGCAAAATAAACAGGATAGAATAGAATAATTTATTGACAGTCAATTTTCCAGTGTGAAAGTCTTGACATATTATGATGATGTGTTCCAAAGAATAAAATTATAAAATACTTAAAGGGGTTTACATGCTAATACGTATCAATCGGCTGGTGTGTGGTTTATATGAAATATTAGTTGTAGTTTTGTGTGTTCATAGTAATAAAATATATAAAAGTATATATTATGTATATTATTATGTAGGTGTGTAAGTGAGCTATACACATCCAGAGACCGTGTCTACGGGCGATAGTGGTCCGGAAAGTGAACACTTCATCACAAGCTCGTAGTTCGTGTAACGTCTACAGGTTTTGGCACTTGCTGGTGAGATGAAATTGATGGTTTTGGAGGTGATAAAGGTGTTTATAGACATATTATTATATATTAGACATATATTCGTATATTTAGTCTTTGATAGGGAAAAAGGTCGAAATCAAATTTCAACTTTCCTCATATTTTTTTCGTCAAATATTAGGTATATGACATATTTTATACGTCTAAAATGTCCGTTATGTTATTGTCAACAATGATAATGGATCACAATTTTCAAAAATGTACCTAGATTTTTACAATCATTGAAAATGTTAAAATGTGCAAGTAATATGCGAAATGTTGGTGTGTAATATGGTGTACAACCCACCACCTCTTTCCAATTATAATTCAAAACGTAATAATTAATTAAGTAATTATTAATTAATAATTATTTGTACAATTACAATTATTTGCATAAGGACAGCCACTACGTAAATTTTTACAACCATTGCGAAGGCATTTGCATATTAAAAGAACCGGTTATCTACACGTTTAAAGCAGGCCTGTAACTCTATATTATCTACAGTCGGGTACTACCCGAGCCCGTGTGTGTACAAAAAGGTTTAACAGATGTTAAACTTATTTCTGAGAAATTTACGTTAAATCGACTTTGCAACAATCCACGAGCAAATCGTATGACGGTGTACTTTAATGTATATAGCACCTCCCTCTCTCCCACATAGGAAAACATGCCGTAAATTGCTGAAAATATACACCATCATACATACCACCACCAACACGTGTTTTGCTCTAAAACAGGGCATGATCACGGTAAGTAGACTCTACGACGATCAATCGCAAAATGGCTATCGAAATGAGCTGACGCCTTACTATCAGACGTACTTAATCCGACAATGTACAAAACAAATAGAGAAAGATGGGAAAATGTTGACCTGATTCAATGAGGACTTTAGAAAAAAGTGCACTGGGCTGGGACAAAAGTCTTTCTACCTTTTTTATATTAGCAAAATTTCGCCGCCCAGTTAAAGTCAATGTGCTCGCTGAAATTGACTTTAAACATGAAAAAATAGTTTTGATACACAAAGAAGATACGAGTAGTCAATAATCTCGTAGCTCGGCGACCATACACCGTACAGTGACATTCCTGTGCAGATTAGGTGGATTTAGCGCAGAAAGAAGCATTGCACACGTTAGGAAAGAGTGTGACTAAAATAAATCTACCAGTTAATCATACTGACAACCTCTAATGATAAGGTATGCTAGCTTTCTTGAGATAAGAAAGCCTGTGTAGCTCGGGGACCCTACAGCGAACAATGGTGTTCGTGTGTAGTTGAGATCGATTCTGTGCGACGTTGCCGCATCGCCTGCTTCCGGCGCGTTGCCGCTCTTCTGCGGGCGGACCACCGATTCTTTTATTTGGCTATCGGTATCTATTATAAGTATTCGCGGCGCTTAATTAAATCGGATTTCCAGTTATTAAAGATCACTGTAAGTCTTGAAACTGTGGCTATGCTTCAGAGTCGAACTTTAAATCATCATTTTAGGCACGATGTATTTTTCATGTGCATATTGATGACCAAATGAAATAATAAATAAATTAATTAAGAAACTCTTACACACTCTATTCCCCGCACTAGGATTCCCGGTGCTGCGGTTGGCGGACACACACAGAAAACAACACAATTTAACGCCCAAGACACAAGTACAAACATTTATCGGCCAATTATATGTCTGCCTCGGCCAGGGATCGAGCTCGGGACCCACAACTCGTCAGTCAGAGTCACGAACCAACGCGCTACGAAGTCGTCGACAAAACTTGGGCCCGATGGTAAAGAAAATTAACGTGATTAGGTAATTATGTGATAACAGACGCAGTAGCGCTCAAAATGGCACCAATGTTGGGAGAAGCTTTTTATCTTCGGACAAAACAGTATAATTATGATAGGAATTCACGTAAAGTGTACTTTCGTTTAATCGTTGCTGGTTTGTTTCCAAAAGTTTACCGTCACATATTATGCCAGTTAAATTGTGACAAAATTCGCAAGCACCACTTTAAAATAGTGTCGACTTAAGACTTGATCAAATATTATGTTTCTATGTTGAAGCTTACCGTTGGATTATTGATTTAAAAACATCAATTATAATCCACATTTTAAATAAGCTCACAGCTTATTTTGTGAATGAACCAGGGTTATTATTTTCCAATTGGTCTGTTATATACGTGACAGAGTTGTTGATTCAATTATATACATATATTTCTTGTGTAAAGAGCCACGATCAAGTACTTACTACACATAAATAGTTTGCATAAGCGCAAACTACTACAACTACCAGACATAAATAGTTTGCGCTTATGCAAACTATTTCTGTCTAGTAAGTACATGATCGTGGCTCTGTACACAAGAAATATATGTATATAATTTAAAGTATATAATTTTAAGCGCAAACTATTTATGTCTGGTAGTTGTAGTAGTTTGCGCTTATGCAAACTATTTATGTCTAGTAGTTGCCTGTGGCTGTGCTTTTGCATAAGCGCAAACTATTTACGACTAATAGTTCGTGGAGTAAACGGCTTAGTTCACGCTCGTTGAACCACGTATTGCATTAAGGTGCTTTGAGTGCTCATTAGGAAAGCCAGAGTTATATCACTTCCTTCCAAAAGCACTTATAGTTGAATGGTGAAAAGTTCCGAATCCATCTCGTGGGTTCTGAGTTAAATTTACAGGCTAAGACTTTTCAACGACACCTATGACTTTTATAAGTTATGCGCGTTTTACTTAATTAAATATCAACTGATTTAAAGGCGAAGATGACTTTTATAAGTTATGCGCGTTTTACGAAATTAAATATCAACTGCTTTAAAGGCGAAGGAAAAAGTCGTGTGGAAACCTGCATGTCTGAGAGTTTTCCATAATGTTCTCAAAGACGTGTGAAGTCTGCCAATCCGCAGATGGCCAGTGAGATGCGTTGTGATGATGATATTGTTTCCTTTAAAGTTTACCGTGCCTCTGTTTAATAAGTAACACTTTATCTATTAATCTTTCAATGATCAGATATAAAGTGCTATTTTAAAAAAAAAAATTTTTTTTATTTCTTACAATTGATAGTTCAATAATTGAGCTATCAATTGTAAGAAATTTAGAAAAAAATTAAAAGAAGATTAGATTATTAGAATTGATCATCTATTCTTTTATTTACGTGAGGATGAAAGGGAGTAACAATATTTAAATTATTATTATTATTATTTTAATGTTAGAATATATATTATCAAACATCCTATTTAAATTATGCTGAAATATAGTATCAAAATATTGTGTTCTCAACGATTCCTGATACGTACGACGTACGACATAGAACGAACTCGTATACAGACGTCTGCAATATTTAACATTAATTAGCCATCCGAAAAGGGTAAAAATTTACTTTTAAAACTCCATTACATTCATACATGGCTATAATTCATAAGGATAATATATCTGCTCATATTAACTGAGGCGGCCATACCATGAAATTTTTGCGACCAGCTGTCACCCAATTCTCGAACGCTCTTAAGTTGCTTAACTTAATAATAGTTAGTAGTTTAGATTAACACAAGCCGTAGGGCTGAGGAGCGCTTAATTAAATTCTCTTAATTAGCACCAAAGATAAAAAATAAATATAGATATGTTATCTGTAGCGCTCGCCTTCAGTTCGCTTCAACGCGTGCTACAAGCGTGACATATGTCACTGCCACGAATAATATGATTTCGCAATTTAAATAATGGTTTTGCGTATCAAGAAATTGCATAAATAATTTCACTAAAGTCATTGACTAAGACCAACAAAACACAGTTTATATTTTACCACAAGCAAATACTGTAAAAATATACTTACGTAATATTTATTATATTTATCTTGAGTTTTAAAATGAGTCGCACGTTCTATTATAGTCCATAGCGAACTTTTAAATAATCATGTTATTTATATGTAGATAACATATCTGTTGTAATAAATCTTTCATGAGCACTAAGTATTAAAGTGGGTTAAAATACTGTAAAGCGGAACCAGCGCTTAAACGCTCTCCAAACAATGCGTTTTAAACGGAGTGCTGCCTATCATTAATCTAACGCGTATTCTGTCCAATGTGAATTTAGGTTTGTTTATGTCGAGTTCGACAGACTGTCGCGTTATCCGTACTTAATTTAAAATTAATACAACCAGGCGGCGCGCAGGAAATGAGCTTAGAGTTGTCGGGGGTCGCTAACTGGGGGGTTCTGGGTTTGGATGCTACCGGGGCGGGAGCCCTGAATTAGTTTGAATCGTCGATATAATTCGATAACCAACGCTTATTGCGCGGCAAATGGTGGGCTCGCGATGTTTTTCCGAGTTGTTTTTTCTCGAGTTCCTGTTTCGGTGTGCAATTGAATTTGAACCGTTCGAATTATTGAAGAAATATGGAAGACATTTTTTGAATTTCATTTTCTTCGGCGTCTGTTGGATGTCGATTCGCGAATTGTGGAATAATAATAGTTATTTCTATTGGGAAAACGTTGGAATTGACTTCTAGACTGATTAACAAAGTTAAGGAAACTCAGGAAGCATGAGAATTGGTTTTGTTTGAAGATGATAAATTGTATTTGTCAAGGTTTAGGTTCTACGACAAGTTTTTTTCCTTTTCCTGAATTTATACGCTCTGGAGCTTATTCGAAGTTATAAAGCAAAGAAGGCTATGCCCGCAGTTCAAAATAAAAATTAGGTCAAGTCAGTCCTATCCCAAATCAGTCCCAGGTCCATAAAATAAATCTGCGCAAAAAATTACGTCAATGCGTTGCTCCGATGCAGCGCGTGAGAAGGACAAACCAACAAACACACTTTCGAATTTATGATATTAGTAGTGGCATGTTTTTACCACTACTATGTACCGTAATGTAGTTTCAGCTGAAAGTTTGTAGGTACATAAGCATTATGTACTGAAAATTAACTGAGCGTATGTGGACATGAAATTATGTACGAGCGGTCTGCAGGAGTTTACGTTGCTGAAATCTGAAAAATACGGAGGAGTAATTAGCCTTAGCCGTAATAGCAGTATTATTATTTGAAACTTAAGTGTTTTAAGCAACTTCTGTTTGACCATAAAATTAAAAAATATATTATTTAAGAGCGAGATCTCTGTCATTGTAATAAAAATCTAATTTTAGTGACCGAGTTATGTTTTGAAAAAGTTGTAGCGGAAAGCTTGTCGCGGATTATCTATCCACGGGTTTTAAATTTCAGGTACATCTATCTACCTTTGCATTAAAATAACACAGTATTCTAAGAACACAGAGAATAATATCCAATTTATGAAGTTTGTAATGTCCATCCGTGAGTTTTCAAGGAGCAACTTTCCGACACTCGCTTCTGTCAAAGGTCTATTCCTAGTGTACACATTGCTGCGACCCATTAGCACTGTCGCCAACAGTGAGATAATTGAGTTGGCAGTATTTGGTAAAGGGCGCAACTCCACAAATGATTAAAAAAAAAAAAACTCGTTTCACGTAGTAGTTATCTGCGACGCATGGCCCGCGAATTCGCTCACGTCGGTTTGGAGTTTTCAATAAAGGAGAATGATGAACAATTATTAAAAAGAGGATGTGCGTAAATATGCAAGACTGAGAATCCGCTATTCAACTATGTAGACAACATAGTTGAATAGCGGAGAGAATAGATTTTTTTTATTTACCGAC
>DWLO01001543.1:0-14640 GCA_018245335.1 Dalla quadristriga
AAAATATTAAATGTACAGAATAAGTGCCCTTTGAGTTTTATTATAGAGATTATGTGAATACATACTTGTAGCAACTATTGGACTATCGACACGATTCGATTCTATCGGATTTATCGGAAATCCTAAATCTGAATTTTTCTCATTATTTTGATATAGTCACAGAGCATTCGTTTTCTCTTTTTGTGATATTATTTTATTTATTTATTACACTTTATTGTACACCAAAATAATTACAGTTAAAATTTATTGTAAGCCATAGTATATAATGTACAAAAGACGATCTTAATAATACTAATTAAGTTTGGACGATTGATCTACACATTATCCGATTTCATCCGATAATTTAGAATTGTTATGTGTCCACAATAATAAAAGCGGGAAGTTTTAGGATTCATTCATGGAATCTACCAGTCCGACTCTACGTTTTACTATTTTTTTCTTTTCTTCGTCCTTTGTATTTGCTGACTAACTTTCGAGTTAACTTGAATTCAAAAGCATTTAAATTAAAATAACTATTTTATTTCATTAATTTTTACTTTTAATAACGAAAACACTTTTATCGCAGTGGTACGAGTCGTACGAGTACGAGCGTGTGTGAGAATTCGATAAAATACTGTAACCACATCCTATATGATACAGATTTCCGATTCACTGTTGTGTATTTAAAAGTACTTAATATTGTAGCGATCCTTATTCTTAGTAGATATTCTTGGACTATACTGCTATACTATACAGGTGGTAGAACCTTGGAATAATGGTTTTTCAACAATTGTGTTCCACTTATACAAGCGGCGACCACATCAGTCCTCAAGGGTAGTAACGCATTTGTGAATTTGTGAATTTCCGAATAGGGATAAATACTAACGATTACTAACTGGACAATTATAAATTACAATTTACTAACAGGACTAACTTACACTAATCATCCTAACTCCCGCAGTCTTATTACTTACGAATATTAACCAACTATTATTATTAACACCTAACACTAACAGGACTAACTGACTAATAGTCCCTCGTAATGTCTATTCGAGGTTTGTTACAAATGTCCATGGCAGTGATAGGTGGAAGTGTTCGCTCGTTTGCTACCCACATATAATAATAAAAGAAGAAAACTGTTATGTTGATCTACCTACCCCTGCAGCTAATCTACTCTCTTAAAAATATTTGTACGATTTTATAAAAGAAGGAACCGCTACCATATTGTTTAATCTGGACTGCTATACTATAGCTACTCATATCTCGGGTTTTTTTTTCGGCAAAGAAGTTGACGACGTTACCAAATTCTGGAAAAGTAGAAGTCAGTTGGGGCGGGGTACGGTGAGTACGGTGGGTCGCGGAGAAATTCCAACTCTAGCTCTTGTACAGTGTGGGCTTGCGCTGTCGTGCAAAAGCAGCCAGCACGAGTCAGTTCTTCATAGTACAAATCTGCCTGGGTGGACCCAGGCAATGGATTTGGCAGCATAACCACTTACGATTGTCTTAAGGTTTCTTTTTTAACATCTTACAATGCTGTTCAAAATCTTAAAAAGATGTTTAAAAAAAATCAGCTTTTCTACCTTGCCAATTTGACGGAAATGGACCAATATCGTTTTGATGCTAGTGAGTCAATTGCGCATAACGGCTGAACGGACTTGGCTTTTTATCCTGGTAAGTGATGCATTATTTTGGGATATGTGACAACTTTACTTATTAATTCGTAACAATCTGTAGATCAGGTGAATACGATACCAATCGTTTCGCTTTGCGTTACAAAATTCGGCAGCTGAACCCAACCCACATTGGAGCAGCGTGGTGGTGTACGCTCCTGGCCACCTCGGTCATAAGGAGAGACCCGTGCCCTGCAGTGGGCACGATGGATTGAAGCCATCAGCCAACAATCTGTCTATTGCTGGTTAATTTTAAAACATTTTCTTATCATTATATTGGCAGTATGTGTTTTTTAGGGTAAGCGTTGGAATGAAACGTTAACAATAATAAAATAATTTACAAAAGCATCTTAGCTCCTTTCTATTATTTAAAAGCCGGTTGTTTAAAAGGCGAATAGCATTGCATTGTTGAAGCAATTCTCGTCTTAGTTCTCACCTTTGTACAAGTTTTTTTTTGGCGATAACCTGCAATAAATCAACGCATTGTTAGTACTCCGTTCATTTCCATATTTACTTAGTGACAATGACCGTACCGACATTTAATTAATTGATCCATAAACCTTTTCACAGATGTAGAGCACATTGTAAGCATTGACCCCTGAATAAAACAATAAAAAATAAACACAAAGAAAAGGGTTACAATGTGTTCCCATTAGCAAGCAGTTTAATGTAAGGCGTATTCTGGACAGTTTAGTCATTTATTATGCTTTTTTACTTTTAATTCAACCCTTTTAAATTGTAACCTAGTAGTTAGGGTTCTGAAAAAAAACAAAGATAATAGGACTACATAATATGAATGTTATAATTTCAATAATCTAGCTCTAACAAACGAAATTCTGTATCACCTAATGTAGGGATGGAGTATTTTTATTCAGTGAGACCTAATTAATTCTCTCTCACACAAGATTTAACGGAAAAACGAGAAACGGCATGGCATACAATCCGGTTATGAGTCATAACCACACATCGAGTTGGAGAGCGTGAGTATTTCCAAACAAGTTGGACAGATAATTATTGAAGTAGACGCGCGACGGCGGTGGCGACGGGATTCACCTCGGCAGCGATCAGCGTCATCGATACGATTTACGACACGCTACTTGTATCTACCGGACCTATCATTGTTATAATTATACCGAACCTAGATCATGCATAACAATAGTTTACAATATTATGTTAGAGATTAAATTCAAGTTTAATTAAATGGATTATAATACTAATGTTTTGCGACCATATGTATGTATGGGTCGGTTCAAAAGTCTAAAGTCTGGTTGTAGGTACTAATGAGACTAGGCCATAACATATACTAACCAGCCCTTCAGCTTAAATTAAATTAAACACTGTTTATTGAAATAGAAAGATGAATTAATTTATTTTTTTAGTAAAATGTATAGGCACTAGCTATATTCAATTTATGCAACTTTTTTTAATTATTAAATTTTTACTTTCATGTGTCTCATGATATTAGTTATTAAAATTGGATTGGCGGGATAACGAACAACTAACAGAATGATTTAGTCACTCCATTGTTGGTTTATCCCTTAGCTTTGCGCATCCAGGTTGTCCTCATAACCAGGAGGTTCCCGCAGTTGCTTCAAATGTGTGTATCTCTAATTTTATGTATAAAAATATGATGCGTCCGTTGACGCGGACCCGTCTAAGCCCGTATAGGTCGTAAACTGGCAAAGAAGCCGTCATACATTGTTTATGCGAGCGATTCCGGTCAGTGCTTTGTCTTTCGCCGCGCGGCCTTCGGACGACACCCTAATAAAAGGCGTGGCAAAAAATGGCCTAATGGCTGTTGATCCCATTTCAAAGCAATAAAATGCAACAAAATTAGCTTTTGTTAAATTTAGTATAGGTGTCGTCCAAAAACTTATAACGTAGCTATTACCTATACAAGCTCCACTGAAATGGCTCCGTTATATCTATTGTTTAATGGGCGTGTTACTGTTAAACCTATTGTTATTATATTGAGGGTGGATACAAGAAATAGCGGAGCGGAACCCTTTCCAAATAATTTTCGAAGAAAACTAGTATCTTATATCGTATAGTTAGTTTTGCCGACATTTATGCAAAGGACCCATCCGAATCTTTTTAGACATAAGATTGCATAGGTATTGAAATGACACATTTTATTATTTATAATTAGAAAACATACTTTCACATAAGTACTAATTTGTTGGATAATACATACATCAGTATGAAAATTATGTAGCTACCAGGAAACGGATTTAGGTTGCCAGTGTAGTTAACCAACTCTGAACACAGTCTAATTCAGTTGGCACAGTGTGCGTCGCTGCTTAGATTAGCTTCCTGAGGCTGCCTCTTGTATCACTGACCGTCTCCTGTGTAAGCAGCAATAACATCTTCAGTCCAAAACGCACAAAATTTAGCGTTTGGTGTTGTAGTAGTAGGGTACTTAGGTACTTCACGGATAAAACCGTTTAAATAGATAGTCATAATCAGTTTATATCCCATATCCTATATGTGTTCCACTATGTTCCAATGAACGCGTATCTACCTATGTGTACAATCTAATAAGTAAATATTATGTAATGTAAATGAGGAAAATCAATAAATGTGAAATAGCTCTATTTCTCAGAATAAAACACTATCGAGGCTCTAATAAAGCGCGGACGTCGAGCATGGTTACTTACCTACGTTACGTCATGGAACGGAAATTCCGATCGACTCTCAGTGTGGCGTCACAGTGACGGGTTTCCCCGGATAGGCCCTACTTAAGAGCGATAATTCGTTTGTTATCCCTCTCGCTCGCACATTCTGACATACTTTTGATAACTAAATTACGGGACATTTTAGACACATTCTAATTTTCATGTGTGGGTTCCGTTGCTTGGGCATGCTTTATTTTGTTCTGATATTCCTATCATTGTAAGTTTTTAGAATATTTCGTAGATAGGTACTAAATGTGTGTTTAGCTCGACAGCTGAACATTGTCTGAGTGAGATGGAGGTCGGTGCCCAGCAGTTGGACCCTGATTGGATGGTGATAATGACTACGAAACGACAGAGAAGAAATAAAGATAAAAAATGTATGTTGAAACCTTGGCATATACGATAACCTGGAGTTAAAGATTTAAACTATTCCTAACTGTCACTTACTGTAAACCCAATAGTTTATGGCTCGTAATCGGATTTTCAGTCATAGTAAAGGCGTAAAATCCTATTAATCATAGTTTTTTTCGTCATGGTCGCTCTCCAGGCGGATCGCTTACACGTCATTACAGAAAGCTTACATTGTTGGGAGCGGACGGCACCGTTTATAACGCGTTATCTTCAAATCAACACAATAACAAGTTTAATAATGGATGTGATTAATGTGCTCGCAGGATGACGCGCACTTCGAGGGTCGAGGGAGGCGCGAGCTCCACGTAAACCCCGTGCCGCGCGCCCCGCGCCCTTCACCCGCCCCAAATGACCAGACATTATTTAATTGAAATAGAAATGAAAGGGTGACAATTGTAATAGAAAAGTATAAAGGGTTCACTTTTTTGGAACTGCCGTGATGAAATATCGCGCAAGCTGTGCATCGCAACATTTGTTCTTTAGTGGATGTGCATGATAATATCACGCTACATAGTTTAAGCTTTCATTCAATATTTTCACTGTGCTGCTTCACCAAATTCCCTGATTCAATTTGCAATGAAACTAACAGAAACTGATTGTTTTATAACTGGCAGCAAACATTACCTTCTACAGGTAAGTATTTAAGTTTAGACAGATTATTGCAGATGAAAAACAAACACGTTAAACTGTCTTAAGGAAATCATAAATCATGTTTTTAAGTTGTTTACGCGTTTACCTTCTTGTAGATTCAAAGGCGAGTGTCGCAATAGAAATCGGCCTGACATTTACTAATGATTCGGGGACAATGCTCCCTCGGCCCCTGCATGGCTACTTGTTAGTAAAAACTTCTTTGTCAACGAGAATTTTTAACACTTCACTGTTTGATTTGTGCGAATTTGCTATATCGACAAAAAATCGATTGACACGTCACGTTTTTATTACTGTTTGTATTGCTACCTGGATCTTTTATATTAGAGAGAATAGGGGCAGGGCAGACCGATACTGCGCTACCGGTCGATTATTTTACATCACTAGATAAGGACACATCATGACAGACACACAGAGAAGTCATTGACGTTATTGTGCCAAAAAGCGTATCATGACGGGAGAATTATTGACGTTTATTCGCAGAAACTATTTCATTGATTTTCTGTCGTCGATTCACCTTTCAGTGATCAAAATTGATTTAGGTCCCTAATTCTGTTTTACCTTCTATCAGAACTTATCTTTATGTATACTTAAGTTAGTTTTTATTTAAACCAATAATAAAATACGTAGGAGACAAAGATCAATTAAGTTTAAATAAAATAATGTGAAGTCTCTTAAATGTCCTTATAAATGCGGGCACTTACCAATTCTAGTACCTAACCCATACATTGTAGAGTTGCAGAAAAGCGTAACGGAGTACTTTCTGGAGTCGTATTTTATTTTTACAGATGTTTTTGAGTGTTGAGGATAGCAGACGGGCTTGCTGTCTTTGCTGTCCCACCATCCTACCGCCCATGGATATCGGTGCCAAACCTCGAATTGTGGTGTACGAGGGGCTGTTCGTGTTAGTTAGTCCAGTAAGTATTAGGTGTTAATTAGTCGGTTAGTAATCGTTAGTAACTATGGGACTATTCTAATTAATTTTATACTTATACATTTATGAGTTAGATACTATAATTTGTAAGTGGCCACTTTTTTAGGGCTCTTAGTGCAAATTAGTACCTACTAGTTGTTGTTACTACGTATTACTAATATTCCAGTTAAAAGATAATCGTTAGTAGGAGCATAAGTGTAACCAGCAAACAACAAATTTCCGCCAGGAACACAATTGTTGAACAACTATGCCATGGCAGAAACAGCTGTGGCGGTGGTACCGGGTACAGGGTAAGTAATGTACAGGTTTTATGGCGACGGTTGACGTTTTATTTTTGTGTTAGACCGTTGTAAGCATATCCTTCCTGTCAGGGGTCGAGAGAGAAAATACTTTTATGGGGTAAAATTAAACCGATTAATAATCTTACTAAGGTTTTACATTTTTTTTATAGATATCGACATATTTAATTTTGTCACCTAACTTTATCACTAATTATTAATTTAATATTTAAAGGTAGATCGGTGATTATATTTATGGTATGGTATGTAAGGTGGTATGTTCTATTTGTCATAGATATCCATGGCCGGCAGTGGTTGATGGGACTGAATGCTCGTTTGCTGTTCTTATTATATAAAAAAGTAAAGGTTCAAGTTGGTTTTCGATTCTTAATTTGTTTGGCAATAATTTTATAGGATTTTATTTTAATTATATGCAAATTGACAACAATTTAAGCATTTTTATCTGGTGATTAACAAATAACTAATAAGTGAAAACATTTTTTTCTATCGGCCCATAAGATTTTCTTTGCGGTTACACGATTTGATAACAGATATTGATAACCAACAAATGATATTGTTGCCAATATTTAATATTCAAATTGTAGTCGTAAGCGTAGCAGTAGAGTGCGGAGGGCGGAGAGCGTGAAATCAAATTGTTAGCGTGGACGTTGTGAACATATTGATATTTTAATTAGATTTACAAAGTCGCCTCCGACTCCGCGGGCAACACCCAACTCTTTGAGCCGATCTAATGGCACCCCGCGGACCTCATTCAAGGGTTGTCGGGGACCGCTTTTGTACCGATTCAATATTTACTCCCAAATGCATTACAGTAACAATACTTGCTAAGTTTTTTAAGTTTTCGTAACAGCTTCCGTGTTATCGTTTTCAAAAGCTTCGAAAATGTTGCTCACGGCGTAATTATAGTGGAGCGCGGCTCAGCAGGTCACCCGGCTCCGCTATGAAAGAACTCGTTATTGCTTTTACATCCAAAGGTTATTGTGGAATAAACCATATGGAGCCAGCGAGCTTTTGTTTCTTTGGAAAAAAAATTATTGATATAAAATAATTATGAGAACTGATCATAAGCAAAGATGTTTGCTGCCTAGATTTCTCATAAAGTTGATACAATAATTTAAAAAAATATTGACATTTTTAGGTTTGTACCACAAAATCAAATAATATTATCTTGATAGAAAACAGACTGATGCCAGATTGCTGTACACCGCGGTTTCAACGCAAATTCCATGCCAATCCGCATCGGAGGACGTGGTGGAGCGCTCTCTGAGGGCTGTGCCGTAACTGCTGTAAAGAGGACTATCACATTAACAACTAAAAATATGCTTCGACATCATTGTTGACAATAAAATTACGCACATTCAAGAAATATTTTAATTTTCAAATACCTTATTTTAGGCAGAAAAAATGGCAATAACTGTTCTCGCCCCTTTTCGCTATCAAAAACAAGGTATGTAAGTACCTATACAAAAATTTAAAAAATTGTCTCAAATGTCCGTAAATTAATATCAACAATGATATTGAAGCACATTTTTGAAAAGACTACCTAGTTTTTTACAATAATTGAAAATGTTAGAATGTGCGAACGAGAGAGATGCGGAATGTGAGAGGTCTCTGAAGACCGACATGACGCGAAGCAACTTAGTTAGAATAAAAAAATGGTCCAAGCCAAATTTTATATTATTTCTGATTGCATAATGACGGTATTATGCTGAATGAATGCATTTTGTTACAAGACAAATCAGGAACTATAAACTATATTTTATAGTTTTTATAGCTTTTCAATCTATTTTTACAAATCAGAACAAGTATCAATAAGGAGTAAGAATACTAACTTGGAGCACATGGGACATGATGATATCTATCTAAGTCAAAAAGCTCAAAAGAGAGAGCTTTAATCGGACATGGTTTGTTGTGGAGAAATTTTCTAAGTCTTATTCAATGCTTGCCCTGGTTTATACTCTGTACTGTATTTAACTTGCAAATTGTTTAAAACAATCAATTCAACGTAACGATTGTTGGACTTGACTTTTAACGATAGCACTCGTACTATAAGTATGTCGTAGATTATATTACGGAATGTAATGGGCACAATGCAATAAATACGTCATTAGCCGTCCTCGGTGCTAACGAGTGTATTAATATTTTTGTATTTTTACGTAAAATAAAGCGATCAATTTGCGTGCACACAATGGGCAGGGGCGCCGTGCGAGGCGGCGAGCCGAGGGTCGCGCAGGGGCGCAGGTCCCGCGGCGCGCCCCACGCTGCGCCGCCGGCATACAGAACTCTAATTGATACACTAAAATAAGTCATCTTACATAAACGCAGTTAGTTCGTTATACCTCCTGGGATTCTTTTTTATGTCTCTAAACAAACTCGTACATATGCAGCAGGCAAGAATTTAGCATAAGCGTAGGTACAATGCAATGCTTACTGTTTTATCACAGAATAGGTTTTTATATATAAAATTATATACTTATTATATTTAAGAAGAATTTAATAGGTTCCGATTTATCTGTTATTTTATTTTTATCATGGCTTTTTACTCGTAGCTGCACCATTGCACGGATAGGTAGATACTGTATTCGGTGGCACGGGACTCTCCTCGCAACACGGAGGCCAGAAGCGTGCTCTTTCGATTCCCCGCCGGGCAGCAGATAAGTTTTTTTTAATGGGAAACCTCGAATAGGACCGTGAAAGGCACTGGAGGTGTTAGTCCAGGAACGTTAGTTGCTCAGTATTCGATACTATAAGGACTATGGGAGAAAGGACTGTAAGCGACTGTAAGTCCTGTTGGTCAGTCTTAGTGATAGTCCGGTTAGTAAGAGTCCTGTTCGAAACTGGTCACAGATGCGTTGCTACCCCTGAGGACTAAGGTGTTTGGCTCTTGAATGAGTGTAGCCGGCATCCACACCTTTTCAACCGAAACACAATTGTTGAACAACAAGGCAGAAATGGGTGTTATGGTGGTACCGCCCCGGGCGAACCGTATACAGGCTCTACCACCTACCTAAGTTTCACCCACCTAAGTTTCGTACATATATTCTTGCATCTTGGTCGTTGTTTTTAACATTAAGTTTTTTTTTTTAATGTATATTACGCGATATCTTTGCCGTTTATGAACCGATTAGAATTTAATTTTTTTTAATATTAGGGCTTATCTATACCTCAAACTTTGTGCTATGAAAATTACAAGAAATATTCATCCCTAATGATAATAATATAATAGAAGGATGTTAGCAAAATAAAGATGGAAAAATAGGTAAATTCATATCCCACAAGTTGATAAGCACATAGATGTATTGGAGATAACAATACAATCCCATGGTATGTTTAACATGTAGAGTTTAGAGAAAAATTATCGGTAGACCTTAACGTGTCCTCGGAAGCACGGATGCACTCATGAAATTTTGCCGCTAGTGGATTCATTTCTATTTCATACAAAGTGGCATCAAAATATTACGTGTAATAACAAAATAATAATAATTATTAGTTTGTAATTTTGAAGTCGGTTTTTTAAATATTTTTATATTATGTAATATTGATGGTTGTCTTGAATATTAATATTACATATATGATATATGTAATAATAATATTAATATATAATAATAATATATATCAATATCATGGTGTATTTTTGTACTTGCTGTATTCAGTGAAGTATTTAAAACTAGTTTTAGATAGGAACTCAACGTTTGTCTTCAGTAATTTAATAAAAACACTCCAAAAATGCAAAGTAGGTAGGTATAGTACATTTGTAAATATAGTGTGATTGGGAGCGCAGCTGTGTTTTTACCATTATTTTATAATGTTATAGCTTTATTTACCTGTTGTATCTGTGTCGTATTTTGTTAGATAATTAGTTTTTTATGTTTAGCTTTCTTTTTTTTTTAGGTGGCGGGATCGGGAACCATCTAAATATCAGTTAATTTCATTGACAACTCTACCTTGTAGTTTCCTTAAACCTAACCTGCACTTCAGAAAGAGAGAGTTAATGATAGAATTGCTAGACCTAAATGGACTGTGACTGTTTAATACTACTTAGTTTTATAGGTAGATATATTTTTACCTTTTTTATTACTTCCCTTTTAGGAGTTCTTATTATAAATAATTCTTAATATATCAATGTGTAGCCCTCGCTCGTCGACTGCTGACAATAGTACGCCCGGGGCAAGTATCTGCAGAATGCGTGTAATTATTTATTTGCTCTTCGATCCCTCGCTGTACCCACTCCTCTTTCAATGGCCAAACAAATAAATGCGAACAATGCGCAAAATGCAAGGAATGCATACTGCAAGCATTAACGTATAAGCAAACGAGGAAATCCACCAGTGAAAAAAATATATAAGTTCTAACATAAGTATCTTAATACTTAAATCGTATTAGGTAAATAGTTACTTTGGAACACTTGATGATGGTTGATAAATAAGATATTTAAAATATAGATATAGGTAAGTAGTAAATAGGTAGGTAGCTACAATTATTCATATGATTCTGGGAATGCTTTAATAGCACAAGTGGAAATTTAAACTCATGAACGTTTTATAACACCCTTTCAAAGTTGCTCAGGTAGCGATCGTTTTTACGCAGTGAATTTTAATGAATAAAAAGCTTAAATAGTATCGTTTTTCAGGCAGCCTTTACAAAACATAAAATGGACAATAGCTTGCAACAAAGCCGGAGACAAATATCTCGCACTACGTCGCTACTATTTTGACATTTTAATTTCACCCTTGCTCAAAATCCGTTTTGAATGGCGATGGGGGTGCGCTGAGCTCTTCTGATACTTGTATCAAAATCTCACCCGGCCTTGATTGACGTTTATCGCTCGGATTAAAATACAATTAAATCTAATTTTAAATCGTAAATAATACTACGTATAAGTATGCCTTTCCTGTATAAGCAATCGTACATAAAAGGAATCAGATCTTTACAATTGTACAAGAGAACGAAGTCTACTTTGCACAATTTTTGGATTGTTAGATAAAGAGGATCTCAAAAAATAGTAAATATAACAATCTAAATCTGCGGTAATCAACGGTATTCAAAACGGAGAAAACAAATAAGTGAAAAGTTTTGAGTTGTAATTAGATTTTAGTTTTTCATTCATTCATACAACCAATTTTAAGTTATCGCAGGCGGAGACAAAAATAACTTGTAACATTATTTTGTAGTAAATAGAAATTAAAACAAATGGTCACTTTCAAACCACCAATAAAAAGTATTTTATGGGCTTTGTTCCCGTCTGCAATAACTTTTTATATTTTCATATCAGGAGCTTGTTTTTTTTCTTTTTAGTTAAATGCTCTTGCAGTCAGGTGTTTTTGTTTCTTTTTTAATTAGTTAATAATTATAAGCGACAGAGCCGAGCTTCAACATTAATTTTTGTTCATCGTTGGACGTCCTGTCTTTTTGTCCCCGTCTAATCCATTACATTTTCCATAAAAACAATTTATTTGGGAATAAAGGAATAAAATTAAAGTTGTGCGAGTACTGATTTGTATGTGATTCAACGATTAGAGGTAATTTGTGTCAATCACGGTCTATTGTAGGGCCGTCGACGACCTGCCATTTCTCCCGGAACAGGCCATTCGGCGTAATTAAAAGCCGAGCCCTCGTTCACAAAAGTCAATCGGAGGATTAATGTTTGACGTGAGCGTACCGTTTTCAAATTGCACGATGCTCTTTGTAGACATTTCCATTAGTACGTCAGTTTGTCAGATTAAATTGAGAGAATTCAGAGACGGTGTTTCTAAATTACTACATATTTGTCAATATGATGACTATGTGGGATATGCTTTGTGATGCATATGCTTTGTCATCAGCACCTACGACCATTGAAAACTTACTTATATCATATTTTACGTACGTACCTTTATAACGACGTGCTTGAGGTAGGTAGTAGTGTATATAGCAATATCAGTTTCCGTCTAGTTACTAGTAAATCACCTACTTTCCCATGGTCCAACTTCCGATTGCCTATTATACTGGCGGGAAACATGGATTAGTCATGACATTTTCATTACAAATAACAACTTATTTTATCGCCTCCACAAAACCAATTTCATGACTAAATTTGTTTGCATTTACGATTTGCACAATTTTTCATATGCGGTGTACACAGTTCTAACATTTTGCATCGCATTCGGTATCATTTCAATGCAGTCATGAGAAAACGGGATGGCAAGCATCTGGGGTCACGTGGACCAAAAGTAACCCTTTCATTTCGCCTGTGACTGGTAAACGATAATTTGATTTCACGGGCATCCGATGATTTATACCGGTACCTTATCGCTCCATATTTTACCGATTTAGTCTTTTCCCCATACATGCGTGAGTACAGCTTTATCCCTACTTTAAACATGAGCGTGACAACACAAAATTCGAGATTTTTTGTTGGTAACGAGTTTTTTCCTCTAGCTTTGATTTTATAACTAGCGCTAGGAACATAGGCCCCGGACCCATAATTAAAGAATACAAAGTTAAATATTCAAGTACCTTCATTAATGTCCCAAGCCTTTAAAACTGGCACTATATAGAGATAGACACTGTCTTTTTACGATATAGAGAGGCAGGAAATTATTAAATTCTATAAAATGAATAATAACATTGTTACCAATTTATAAGGCCACTTTACTCAAATGAAATCCTCTTAACGTAAAAGACCCTTTCTTTGTGAGAAGAAAGGAAGATCCGTCTAATGTTCCCGTATTTGTATAATATGTGTCTGAGTAATCAAATAACATTGCGCCTATCCTAATCCTCTGTTAATACGTTTTTGTCTGCTATTTTGATGCTTCACTACACCCCCGTTCAAATATTTGTTTATCTTCTATGTGCTTACTTTTATCGCATAAAACGAAGCTTTTGTTAGACGCTGAAATATTTTTTGTTAAAAAGCTCACATTTTATCTTAAAAAAATAATGCGTACATGGACACGTGGCTGTGATTGATGACAGATTCGAAAAATCTGATTTAGTTTGTTACATAATGCAGCTACGCTACACACTACCACGCTACAACAATTACAATGGAATCCAGTGTCTCGGTCATGCTTAGGTACGGTAATGTATTTCAAAATTATTTAAGGATAAATTATGCGGATGAATCTTGCACACAGCTTTTATTTTAATCGTGCATCGATCAATAGCGATACAATCGCACTCCCTAAGTGTGAACATCTGTATTTGCGTATTGCTCTCCCACTCATAGTACACCTATTGCGACAAAGCCGTATTCAAATAACTTTAATCACTTAAGTACACAAATCCAGCCTCGCAACTAACGAATTATAATTATTCATACGCAATGGCGACAGCACAATCCTTTCGGCCTATCGCCTGCTGTTTGCATATGAGACATTAACCATTTTATTATTTTAAATCCGATATTGATAAAAAAATACATATTCGTTACGATTATTCGTAGTCGAATCAACGACGTCCAGTTTTCGGGACTTTCAGTTTTCAAATGTATATATATATATCACGAGGATTTGTTTGCAGACAATTAAACAAATGTATAAAGAATAATTAAATACTAAACCCCTTTATATTTGTTTTTTATAGGGGTGTGTGCATAGAGCGATCAATAAAATTATCTAACTCACGCTTCTCGTGTTCAATCACTTGAAAATGTAAAGTGGAGCTCTTCATTTCGCGCTTGGCGGAACAGATCGGTGTGACAAGTTCTCATATGACATGTACCCGTGTAGTGTAGTTTGTAGTCGGTCGGCTCTACCGTACATCATTCCATCTATCATCGATATGACAGGTTATGTCTCATTATACATCACTGATTTTGTACAATGAGAATCACGAAACGCAACTAATAAAATGAAATATATTTTTTTGGTGAATCTAACAAGTAACCAAAAATATTTAAAATATAATAACCACGACGTCGGTTATTGATTCTCACTACTTATTATTATTTTTAAATTATTACAGCAACTTAATAATATTATTAATTATGATATTTAGGAATACACATTAGGTACTGAGTGAACAATGGAATTTCATTTCCA